>CM067364.1:45239840-45293231 GCA_034401795.1 Chaetoderma sp. LZ-2023a
AGACAGTGAGGTCTGCAGAGTTTGCTACATCAATCGGCATCAAAAAATGGAGATGGTCTATCCCCCGTTTTTACCTGTTACCCTGATGTTGCATTGAACCCCCCCCCCCCCCCCCAGTGGCCACATTAGAATGCGCACTAGATATGGCATATGCTGACGACGTGGACTTTATACACAAGGAAAAAAGATACCGCTTAGCGAACTACCCTCAACAGCTGCACACAAACTAAAAATTGAGAATCTCTTTATGAATGAATAGAAAACAGAGTTCACACATGAAACTAAAGAAAACGACGGCCCACTTCGTAGAGGGGACCCATGGAGGAAAAGTACAATGCTAGGGTCAGTGCTCTGCATTACTGCTGATATACCTGTCTTGTGGGAACATAGCTTTTCAGTCCATCCAGAAGGTATAGATTCGTAGAAAAAAATACCGGCGACAAAAAGACTACCTTTATACAACGCAACCTGCGCATCCTTGATGCCTGTAACAGCTGGGCAGCTTCAAAGGCAGCTCTAGACAAATTTGATGCTTGCCCCCGCAAACACCTACACACCATCACTGAACACCAATGGCCACATAATTTCCAAAGACGCACTGTACACGATGTGTAATACATCGCCGCTATCCGTAAAAGTCGCCCAGCAAAAATGGTCCATGTTTGGCCATGGACTAAGGATGCCAGAAGACACACCAGCACAGAGAGGCTTGGAATTTGACTTAATGGTAGCCAGCAAAGATAAGACCTGTAGAGGACTGCATTGTATACATCTTTTAAGCGTGCTGCGAGGTGACCTCAAGAAAGCAGGGCGCGGTACACTCAGATCAAGAACGCAAGCTACACATTTTGGCTGAGGAGAAGTGGTCAAGAGCGAAGCAGGACTGATTGCAGCTGTAGGATGTTTCTACTACTACAGCCGCAGAACACAGTAATCATACATTGCAGGTACGCTGTTGAATTTTTTAAAACTAGTTTGGCTGTGGTCAAATTATTTTCAAAATATTCAACAGAATCTTTATTAAATTGTAAATTTATAAAAGACAAACAATTCAGGCGGTTAGTGTCAGACTTCTGCCACTTTCGTGCCGAACCTACTTCATTTCTTTCTGACATCAGCTAACGTAATTATGACGCGAGCGACACGCCGGATCTCTCCATTGATTGAGTATTTGCTGTATGTAGAAGTCTTCAATCAGAGAATCAATAATTGCAGATCGTGCCATTTCATTCCCTAAAATGGTGAGCAGAAAGTCAAGACATCAAAGAAAGGCTGTGGTACATTTCTTTGCAGATGACGAGCCATAAAAAAAACAAGTCGGAAAGAAACAATCAATGAAGTGTACGTGGGTAGAAGGAGGTGGGGCTGGGTTGGGTGGGGTGAGTGTGTGTACGATATGGTTCCTTCAGCCATGTTTGGTTGGAATTGGTCTATGTGTCCACGAGTCTAGTAGTTATTTGACGAAGAATTTCGCCACGCATGAGTAAACGAACGAAGAAACGAAAGCACGCATACATGGACGCACGCGAGAAAGGACGCACGCACGAAAGGACGCACACATATACACATGCACAATTTGACACTTATGGCAAAGTCAGTGAAGATCCGTCCGCTACACGTAACCAGTAACAAGGAACTATGATAGCGTAGTGTGGTATAAAGTCCCTAGCAAGTGAGCGAATCGAGCACTAGTCTTTAAAAATTCGCCCGCATCGCTCGCATACGTAGTGGATAGTATTTGACCTCTATTACCAATTATTCGAAAATGAGGAATCTAAAAACGTTATTGTTAAACGAAATTCGGCTATTCATACCTAACATAAAGTTGGTACACAATTTACAACTGCCTAATTATTTATATATCTGCTTAATTTGTAATTCCTCCACTAATTATAATGGACGTTTCCATTTTTAGCTATGGCCCGCAATCACTAGCTAAGCTCCACCCACACATCGCCGTGTTGGGATTGATCGATCCCCAAATGCCCTAGCTATCAATTTCCTGAAAACTATACAGGGAGGCTGTTGAATATTTTGTAACTAATTTGACTGGGTGCTGTTGCTGCCTAAGGCAGCAAGCAACAGCGCCCAGTGAAATTAGTTTCAAAATATTCAACAGAATATTTATTAAATAGTAAAAGCGAACAATTTGTACAACAACGCATAGACCGTCTTCAAATATGCGTTCGTGACGTACTTATCGACGTCATTCATTATGATGTCATTGTACACATCACGCAGTTCATTATGACGTCATATGATGGGTGGGTACTCTGGAAAGGTGAATTCCCCCTTGCCGTGAAATAACATCATTTTATCACGTAATCGAGTATGTATTCCATGCCATAACATTCATTACACCATTGAATATCATTTGTTATCCCACCAACTTACACTCTAGTCACGTACGTCGCTAGCAAATATTGCGCCGTTGCCGCATAGCAGCTCTGGTGTAATAATGCTGCATACAAGCGTATTGTACTACAGTTAAACAGTTTTAGAATGAACGCCCTATAGAGCACTCATGTGTTCGACGCCCTAGAGACCACTGTGTTCGACGCCCTTAGAGTACTGCTGCGTTCGACGCCCTACAGTACTGCCACATCCATTTGAGTTCACTTTCGCAACATGACACGTTCGTGTTGTAGCCAACTCATCGAAAAGAGAACACCTGGAAACAGAGTGCGATTACTACAACATTGCATCCATCCAAGAAACAAAGAATCAACTCACTCAGAGCACCTCTTGCAGTCAGGCCATAAAACATAAACTAATTCTACGCAAACAGAAAGAAGCCACTCAACGAGGCCTAGGTTTTGTAATTGGACCATGTCCTCAGTTTTGAATATATCGGTAAATGCATTGCAATTCACATTTCCACGGTATCCACCTATCATCTGACGTCATATGACGTCATAATCAGCTAAGTGGCATGTAGGATGACGTCATAATAATTACGTCATAAATGATTATATTTGCCCCGTCTTTAACTCTTAATAGTGGTACGGATTGCATGTCTCTACTATTTAATAAACATCCTGTTGAATATTTTGAAACTAATTTGACTGGATCCTGTTGCGGGGCATAACTAAACATGGAAAGGTCCATTATTGACTTAGCATTTGACTTAATGAGAAACGGCACTACCGCAAAATGTCGGATTGTGAATAAATATGACCAATCTGCTGAAAAATCAGCTATCGATCCTTCATTACTCGATTCCTTCTATGATAAATTGCGCACAACTAACAACATTCCAGAAAGATAGCAATTCCTTTTATGTGGTGACTCCAAACGTGGAATACTATGTGAAACAGACAAGCATACAGGGTTTGATTTGCGTATTAGTTCCTATGTAATGGTAAAACGCAACGGTAATGAATATGCGTTAGCTGGCTTGTTAAGTGATGACGTATTTCCGGGTTCAGGTTGATTGTTAAATACACAAAACAATGTTTTTGTTTAAAAACAAATGATGACTCATAAACACGTCCTTATGATGTAATAAAGCAAAATACACACTTCCGGGTTGCGAATCATGCGCAGTGACGTCATACTTAACAAGCCCATACACTTAGGGTTTATATGCAATAAACACAGCATTCAAGCACCTGTGCATTCATCGACCAATATGGACAAGACTCTTGCCGACAAGAAAACTAACACCACAAAAGTAATCTTTAATTAGATTGACTACATGCCGTGCAAGGTGAACAGCCAACGCCACACCGATATATAAGAAACGTGACGGAACAGCAGCTTCAAACTACATGCCAGTTTCACTAACATCAGTCAAATGCCAGTTGATGGAGACTATCATAACCAGCCAGATAATGCAGCACATGAACAAAAACAATATACCCCACTCAAACCAGCATGGCTGCCGAGGAAACAGATAAAGTGAAACACAAATAATTCTGACAACCCACGATCTCGCACACGCTGTGGAACAACAACGACAAGTAGATATAGCCTCGGCATCAACTAACATACAAGTGGCACAAGCAGGTATCTAAATCAACATCATCTGCACATCGAGTACTTGGTTTTTTATTCATAAATCTAAGATCGTGCCCAACATCCGTAAAACTCGTGCCAAATCGCTTGTCAGAATTTAAATTGAGTACGCTTCAACAGTCTGAGATCTACGAACACGCGGCGAGAGAGAGAGAGAGAGAGAGAGAGAGAGAGAGAGAGAGAGAGAGAGAGAGAGAGAGCGAGAGAGAAAGAGAGAGAGAGAGAGAGAGCGAGAGAGAGAGAGAGAGGAGAGAGAGAGAGAGAGCGAGAGAGAGAGAGAGAGAGAGAGAGCGAGCGAGCGAGCGAGAGAGAGAGAGAGAGAGAGAGAGAGAGAGAGAGAGAGCGAGAGAGAGAGAGAGAGAGAGAGTGAGAGAGAGAGAGAGTGAGGGAGAGAGAGAGAGAGAGAGAGAGAGAGAGAGAGAGAGTGAGGTAGAGAGAGAGAGAGAGAGAGAGAGAGAGAGAGAGAGAGAGGGGAGAGAGAGAGAGAGAGCGAGAGAGAGAGAGAGAGAGAGAGAGATAGCGAGCGAGAGAGAGAGAGAGAGAGAGAGAGAGAGAGAGAGAGAGAGAGAGAGAGAGAGAGAGAGAGAGAGAGAGAGAGAGAGAGCGAGCGAGCGAGAGAGAGAGAGAGAGAGAGAGAGAGAGAGAGAGCGAGCGAGAGAGAGAGAGAGAGAGAGAGAGAGAGAGAGAGCGAGCGAGAGAGAGAGAGAGAGAGAGAGAGAGAGAGAGAGAGAGAGAGAGAGAGAGAGAGAGAGAGGTTGTGAGAGGTCCGGGGGGGGGGCGAATAAAGTCCAGCGTCATATTCATGTACATGATCCAGCATGGCCAAGTAGATATACCAACATAATACGTGGACCAATGTAAACACCACCAGATGCAGCCACTCACCGAAACTACAGCCTTATCAAGCAACGGTTAGTCAGCACCATAACTCCTTCCTAAATAGAACCGCTTCGGTATGGAACAACCTGGCTGAAGAAACAATCACCGCCACGGACGTGGAGAGATACAAGAGATGGCATTGTAAAACCGAACGAGCCGATGTAATTAGTGTACATAAAAAGAATCAATGTACAATTTTAATCTTGTGGACTTTGAAACGCAGCCATGTTTACAAGGACCGCACCTAGGTGTGATGCCATTTAGGATTTTGCCTAGTATTAGTATAGATATAGATACAGATCTGACACGTAATACACTCTGCATTAGAACAACACCTCCCTATCGATGCTGTGGGAGAAGGTACTGGCAAAGCTTAGGAAATCACCCAGACCTCTGTACAACATGAGACCAATCGTGATTTTGAACAACATACGAAAATTTCTTATCAAGTGTGACATTATCTCCTATCAGAACTACAATTTACAGATTTACTAGAAACTGACAGAGTGGTTTTAAGAGAGGACGTAGCTGCACAACGAATGTTGACACCAGTATTGGTATCAAAGCATTGTAACCGTTACAAGATGGGAATACACATGTCACGTAGACTACCTTTAATTTGATACCATCAAGAGAACGCAGATTCTTCAATTTCTACATCAAGCTGACCGCGATGATGAACTACTCCTGATAAGACTCTATGATCTCAAAGATAGGTATCCCACTAGAGATGGGGGTATGCAGACGATATTGACTTCATCGCCGAAGAAAAAGATACCCTTGATACAGTACTTTCAATAGCTGCATGACAGCTCAAGGCTGCAAACAACTTTGTGAATGAAGCCAAAACAGAGTTCACTAACGTATACCTATCTGATGCCACAGAAATGAATGATGACGGTAACCCATCATGGCGCTGAGAAGTGGAAGAAGGGTAGAATCTTGAGTTCCCTTCTTTGCAGCTCTACTGCCAATGGAACTCGCTTGGCAACAGGAGATAGCACTTTCCAGTCCTTTTGGAAGCTGTGGATAAGCGGCTCTAAGATCATCATAAAAATCAAGATACAACCATATGATGATACGTGTGTTTCCATTATGTTATACAATGGACCTTTCCAAGTTTATCCATCCATCATATGACATCATACGACGTCATAATCAACTACGTGACGTGCATGATGACGTCATACTCATAACGTCATGAATGACTCGATATACTCCGTCCTTAACACCTAATAGTCCGACACATTGCACGAATTGTATGTCGTTACCATTTAATAAACATTATATTGAATATTTTGAAACTAATTTGACTGGACGCTGTTGCCAACATGCATCAGGCACGCGCAGGCCGCCAATACATCATTTTGCTAAGCGTTTTGCTATCATACTGCAAAGAACGTAATCTAGGACCACGAAAGATACGAAAGATAAGAAAGAATCGAAAGAAGCTTAGGATTCTCACAATGTACAAGACACAATGGAGAAGGTTGATGACAAAACTGATTGCAGCTGAATGATGCTTTCACTTGTTCAGCTGCAGAACACAGTCACTCATGATTATCGTCGACGTCGTCGTCGTCGTGGTCGTCGTCGTCGTCGTGGTCGTCGTCGTCGTCGTCGTCGTCGTCGTGGTCGTCGTGGTCGTCGTCGTCGTGGTCGTCGTCGTCGTCGTCGTCGTCGTCGTCGCCGCTGTCTCCAAATGAGATATTTCCCAACTCTTGTGATAAATCTGATATGAAATGGTAGCTAGGGTTACGTGACCTCCTCTACATGTATTTAATAACGTTGGCCTGTAACAATGAAAACGATAATTAATGGATTAATTAATAACGCTGATATCAACTTAATGATAATATGTGGCATTGTAGCTTGGACAATTGAACAACAATTGTTATCAAAATATTTAATATGCTGGACTGAATTCCGTTGTTCACTTGAAGCCAACATGCTTGGGCATCAGACAGAATTAAGCAGGTATTTCTGTCTGATTCTGTATAAAGATGGCTGGAATAGGGGTCTATAGTTAATACGCAATGTGGTCGCCTCCACGAGGCAATTGACTTCACGAGTTACCTAATATAAACAATCACAAAATGTTGTCATTTCTGTTTGTTAGTTCTTCTGTTTGGAAGCAAATTACTACCAATAAACTATGAGCAACAGATATACGCCTCGCGTATCTAAAAGCCACATATATTACCCGTCTGACGACATGTTCCAGCGGTTATATCTTGGGACCAGCTAAATGTTTTAAAACAATTTGATTGAAAGTTGTTGGTGGCCAAACCACCAAAAACTTTCGGACAAAGTCCTTTCAAAATAATTTCCCGGTAGCTTGCAGTAGCGAGACAGTTAAGAAAGTAGAAAAGCATCGCTTTGTTCAGTCGTAAGGTACCTGCATTTGGTAATAATCGGTCAAAACGTGTGTGCTGGATCACGGACTAGACGGAGTGTATGTCGTCATATGCGTGTACAAGTGTGTACCCTAGGGTGAGGTGATAATGCGTGCGTGCGTGCGCGCACGCTCATAGGTGTATGCAGTTTAATAACCTCTATCTGGTACACTTTTTATCCGCTTAATTGTTTATCGAAGGAAAAATCTTATCTAAGATACTAGTGTAATACCCGAATCCAATATGTCGATCAAACATATGACGTCATAATCAATTACGTCATATGTAGGCTAATGGCATAATTAAAATACGTTGTGAATAGCGTATCTAAGCCCGTCAGGGACTCTTTATTCAAAACGTGTGTGCTGGACCATGGACTAGAAGGAGTGTATGTCGTCATATGCGTGTACAAGTGCGTGCCCAAGGGTGAGTTGATAATGCGTGCGTGCGTGCGCGCACGCTCATAGATGTATGCAATTTAATAACCTCGATCTGGTACACTTTTTATCCTCTTAATTGTTTATCGAAGGAAAAATCTTATCTAAGACACTAGTGTAATACACGAATCCAATATGTCGATCAAACATATGACGTCATAATCAATTACGTCATATGTAGGCTGATGTCATAATTAAAATACGTTATGAATTGCGTATCTAAGTCCGTCAGGGACTCTTTATAGTCCGTCATGTGTACGCATTGTACGTCTTTACTATTTAATAAGCATTCTGTTGGATATCTTGAAACTAATTTGACTGGAAGCTGTCGCTGCTATAGGCTAATGTGACTAATTTGACTGGAAACTGTCGCTGCTATAGGCTAATGTGACTAATTGGACTGGGTACTGTTGCTGACATAGGCAGCCATGGGCAGCAGCAGCGCTCAGTCAAATTAATTTCAATATAGTCTACAGCATGCCTGTATAGTTTTCTGGAAATTGAGATTCAAGGAGTTCATGGGCAAAGCGTGGGTGGGGTTTAGCTAGAGAAGGAGGTTGAGGGGGTGGGGTGGGGGTTGAGGGGGGGGGGGGTTGCGGCATAGCTAAAAGTGGGTTCATCCTTTCCCTTTGAAAACTTGAACCCATGACGGTATATAGGTGTAATGGAATAGAACGCCCATCTCTCGCAAAGCTCCGCCAACTTCTTACGCGTGTTGAAATTATATACTTTGAACCCTGGTCTCCCTGAATCCCAATTTCAAGGTAATTAATTGTACTGGTAAGCTTGTTGAATATTTTAAAAATAATTTGACATGAGACTGTTACAGCTTATGGCAGGAACAGCACCTGGTCAAATTAGTTTTTAAAATGGGGAACAGAATGTTGTTAAATTGTAAATTTATCATCTCATTATGATCGTGACGTCATCTAACGAGTGAGGTAATTGATTATGACGTCATTTGTTTGAGTGACGGATCGGATTTCGCCATTGAGAGAAGCATGATTGATGGGCTAGAGGCTACTCCTAAGCGTTATACAGCTACATATAGGCCTAACCACGTTATATTATAACAATGGATGAATACAGTTTTAGCTATGTCATGCCCATCTCTAGCTAAGCTTCACCCACGCTTTGCCCGTGTTGGGATCAATCGATTACTGAACTCTCTGAATCTCAATTTCCAGAAAACTATACAGGTAAGCTGATGAATATTTTGAAACTAATTTGATTCGGTGCTTTTGCTGCCATGTAGTCAAATTAATTTCAAAATATTCAACCGAATACTAAAGACATACAATTCGTACAACTTGACGGACTATTAAGCATTTATGAGAGACTAAAACTCGTTATTCATGGCATAATTGATTATGACGCCAGCCTACACGCGACGTGGTTAATTATGACGGTATATGATTGATGGAGAAACTGGATTCATCACTTATTTCAGAATATGGAATATGCGGAATGTTTTACGGTAAGATGCTAACAAAGGCATAGATGTTGTATGTATCTGGCTATGTTTGCTAAACGCGCGTGTGGATGAATACAACGACATTATAATGCACGCGTTCTACAATTAGAATCTAACACCTGTGCCGGAATGATATTCTAGCACCTTGCGCTTTGGTCTCCGGGTGTGAAAAATATTAACTAACCATGACGCTTCATAACTATAAGCAAACGTACTCATATGTACTGAGATGAACATTAATCGAGTTAAATTTATAGTTTCATGCGTAGTAGTTAAGTAATTACATGGCATATATATATATCAGTGTTTTTTGTATAATTTCAAATATTCCATAAGGCTAGTTTAGAATCTGATTTTCTCAAGAATAATAATCGTACAATTTGTATTGCCTAGTTCAGAAATCGGTTTAAACTGAAGAGGTACCACGAATAATATATGGCGTCTAGAAAAAATTCTAAAGTCACCGTACTGACAATTAAAGATGAGAACGAAGCGGATGTAATAGTGAAGTCGACGCCTTCATCCCCGAGACTGGGGCAGGTCCCAAAACTTCCGCCAAAATTACGGGTAGTTGTGCTTGGTGACGCACAGGTAGGCAAATCTTCTCTCGTCTCTCGATTCTTAACGGGGACTTTCTGCGATGATTATGTTCCTACGGTGGAGGACTACCACGAGAAAACCATGATTGTAGACGACGGTCGCCAGATCACGCTCGAAATCGTGGATACTGCCGGATCTTATACTTTCCCAGCCATGAGGCGTCTGGCGATAACCACAGGAGACACCTTCGTGATTGTGTTTTCTTTCGAGAAGTTGCGCTCTTTACAACTCGCTACGACGCTACGCGATGCGATTTACCAAATTAAAGGTACGAGTCAAAGTACAATTGTATTTGTGGCTAATAAATCTGACGTTGATGAAAGTAGAAGAAACATAGATATTCAATTGGCTGAAGCTTTATGCACGGTGGAGAGAAATCATAGGTTTGTGAAGATATCAGCCAAGGAGGAGTGTAATGTGGATGTTGTTTTTCAGGAGATGGTCCGCGAATACGAATCTCAAATCGCTAGAAGCGAGTCCGCAGATAAAATCGCTAGAAGCGAGTCCGCAGATAACGAACCATCACAAGTAGATGAGGCTGCCAGTGCGGAGAAGAAGAAGGAAGAAGACGACGTTGGAAAATTAGAAGTGCTATCTGGTTGTTTCAAACGCTTTGGCAAGATAGATTTCATGGCAAATCAATACTAAGACATACCGGTATCACAACACAGTTCATTTCCTCCGACGAACAGATTTTAGAATTTTATTATGCAGTATAATGTTGATGATCTATTGCAACAACAACAACAACAACAACAACAACAACAACAACAACAACAACAACAACAACAACAACAACCACCACCACCACCACCACCACCACCACCACCACCACCACCACCACCACCACCACCAGCAACATCAACAACAGCAACAACAACAGCAACACCAGCAACAACAACAACAACAACAACAACAACAACAACAACAACAACTGCTGCTGCACTACTACTACTACTACTACTACTACTACTACTACTACTACTACTACTACTACTACTACTACTACTTTTTTTTCTTTTTTTTGAAAATCCGACGCTGAGGCAGTCGGATACACTTCCCGGAGGAACTCCTTTAAAAAGGCTTGCAAACCCCCATAAAAAAATCGGTTGAAATAGCAGGCTTTATTAATAGAATAACAATACAAACCTAACATGTCAAAACAGTGCAAGCTAAAATACTCTATTATCATATACCACAACCGTGGCATAACTACATAGAAAACATAAGTAATAAAGAGCTGATAACATAACATAATTCAACAAAGACATTGCTATTTGTACACCGTGTAGTAGTAGGCCCAAATGGCGAGCATAGCTAACCAACAAGTGGTAAAGACACTCGTCAATAATTAACAGTAAGCTACTGCTAATCATTGATGCCATTGAGCCGATTCATGACCGGCAGGCTAAGTAGATCATATGTAGTTTAACGTGGCACACCGTATAGTAGTAGGGCCAAATGGCGAGTGCAGCTCGCCAACAAGTGGCGAGGTGACTCGGCAATAAGTAACAAAAAGTCACTCATTGACGCCAGTTAGCCGATTATTAAATACCCAATGGACGTAGTAGCCTTTATATAATATAATGCACAAAGCAAACGTATACAAACTATGACTACTTAGATGGCGCTTTGGGTTCACATTCTAAATTTACTTCATTGTAAGTTTTTGCAAATTACCCTGGAACAAATACACCTACAGTAACTATTTACAACAGGAAGCTAATTGTAAGATATCACACTCTGTTAACTTGAAAATCGGATCACCTCCAGAATATTGACATAATGCTCATTTGATATTTAAATATTCTGATCCCAAGGTTAGGATATTCGTCAAGATTAGAGTCTCCTAAGGCATTACAATTTTAAAATAAAGGCAATTAAATTAAATTAAAATAGCATTTATCAATATACAGCAAGCAGCGAGTGTGCTAGCTTATACAAGTTCCGCTTCTGATATTTTTAGATATCCGTATTCACAATAGGAGTCTGTCTCCGACTTTGCATTAGAATTCTATACCAGTCTCTAGATGCCATGTTGTATTTTATATGTTCTGACATAAATACTAATGTTGGTTGCAACATATCAATGTTGCCACGTGCTATCGGCAATTTGAACCATACAGCAGGTATTGCATTCTTTATTCTAACAAATAAGCGCTGAGCATCAATATGTCTCATTGATGTTATTCTTGCTACATCTTGCATCGCAATCCATTTACGAGATTTCGGATTTACCAAGTCACGTAAATAGTGAATACCATTTTTGGCCATAGAGGGCAAATATAATACATCGTCATTATTACGAATCAACTCGTTGCCCCAAAGACGTTGCTCTAAGGCATCCGCCCAACAATTGGGTTGTGGCATTGATCGTGTAAATATTTTAAGGCTTCGAGCTGTTCTTTATATACATTTAGAATCTTTTGATGATTAGGTGGCAGTTTATTGCACATAAATAAACATTCTACTGGAAATGGGTCAACGTACCTTTGGAGAAGTGCCCTTGAAACACCTGACCAAGATGAGTTTGAAGTAAGTAACTTATTCAAGAATTTCAATTTTAAAGAAGCACACTTTGCTGAAACATTAACCAAATCCAGGCCTCCGGCATGCTTTTCATTGGTGAGGATTGACTGTGATACTAAATGGGCTTTGTCCTCCCATAAGAAGGACAAAAGTAACGTGTTGATCTTTGACTCTACTGATTTGGGCATATGAACTACAGAAGCGGTATACCACAGTCCAGATAAAATTAAATTATTAAGGACAAATGTCCTGCCAAAGACAGTTAGGCGACGTCGTTTCCAATTTAGTAATGCACACTTTAGCTTGGATATCCTTTCTTCCCAGTTTAGTAATACATTTTGTTCTCTACTAAAGTAAATACCCAAAATCTTTATGACATCATTTGAGCAGTTAATATCCATCACATTATCAGTTCTGCCCTTCTAATCGCCCAAAAACAATCCCTTAGATTTATCTTTATTGACTTTAAGTCCTGATGCCTTTTGAAAATCTGTTAATACTCCATTTAAAATTCTAAAATCTGTATTTTTACCCGCAAACACAGTCGTATCATCTGCATATTGAGAAACCTTTAGTGGCCTTTCTACGCCACGTATACATATTCCTTGAAAGTCATTGCGTTGCCTCAATGTGGCCCCCAACGATTCCATAGCTATGACGAATAGAAGCGGGGACAGTGAGCAACCCTGTCTGACACCTCGTTCCAACACTACAGGTTTGGATAGCTGATTGTTAACTAAATAGCAACTTGTTATATCAGTATATAAAATATTGACCCATTTAATAAATCTTGAACCAAAGCCAATATGGTCTAAAGACTTAAACAAGAAATTCCATTCTAGTCTGTCAAACACCTTCTCGTTATCAAGTGCTACTGGGATACAATCCTTTTCAACTAATTGAATAAGTTCCCGTATAAGCAAAGTGTTGTTTAATATTGATCTTCCTGGCACAGAGCAGTTTTGATCATCATGAATGACTTCGCCTAGGACTGCGCCAAGTTTTAATGTTAGTGCCCGAGTGATAATCTTATAATCTACACAGAGTAGAGAGATTGGTCTATAATTCTGTATTTTATTTCTGTCACCCCTCTTGTATATAAACCGAGCATATGCTTGGGCCATCGATGTAGGGAGATGCCCTTGCTTAAAAATGCTGGTTGCTATTTCTTCTAATACTGGCCCAAATATGTGCCAGAATGTTTGATAAAATTCAACTGGAAGTCCGTCACATCCAGGAGACCTTTCTAACTTCATACCTTTGAGGGATTTTGTCAAATCATCAATTGTTATTGATTGGTCACAGCTTTCGCGACATGAATCTGGAAGTCTTTTCGTTATATTAGCTAAAACATCTCTAGTTGCAGTTTCCTCGCTTCCCTCAGATTTATACAATGATTTGTAAAATTCGGATACTGTTTCAATTATTTCTGCATTTGAGCACACTGATACTCCATCATTAGTCTTCAGTGAGCGTATTAATTTCTCTATACCTCTTGCTTTTTCCAAGTTACAAAAGTAACGTGTAGGCTTTTCGCCCTCGGTGTGCATTTGTGCTCTTGACCTTATTTTGGCGCCATCAAACTGATATTGCTCTATTTCATTTAGGCTACCTTTTAATTTAACTAATAGTTCGTAATAATTATATTCCCCATCATTAATTTTCTTATTAATTTTACACAACGAC
This sequence comes from Chaetoderma sp. LZ-2023a, assembly GCA_034401795.1. Lineage (NCBI taxonomy): Eukaryota > Metazoa > Mollusca > Caudofoveata > Chaetodermatida > Chaetodermatidae > Chaetoderma > Chaetoderma sp. LZ-2023a. Next base: position 45,253,859 of record CM067364.1, read on the forward strand.
CTCTGAAGCGCCTTTTTACGCTTTCGTATTTCACGTGCTTTCCTAATGGAATACTGCCTTGAAATATATTTCAGGTCTGATTTAGCATCTTCCCACCAGTCTGTTATACATTCATACGAACCTCTTCTCTCATCACAATGCCTCCAACAACCTTCCACACATTTGCGGTAGCAACTATCTTGTAGCAATGCTACATTAAGTTTCCAAAATCCATCTTCTCGTTTGACCCAGTCAGCATTGTCTAATGTGATGGAAAACATATTGTGATCAGAGAAAGTTACTGGTTTTATGTTAGTTTTACACATGTAACCTTTCAATGAACGTTCTACATAGATCCTGTTTAACCTTGAAGCTAACCTTCCATCGGTTGAAAACCAAGTAAATTCCTGGCCTTCTGGATTTTCAATCCGATAAGTCTCTAACAAGCTTTTATTTTCACAAATGTGTTTCAAAATATTATGCGATGTGTCATTAAAATTAGACCTAGAGTTTCTGTCTTTAGCCTCGTCTAATATGCAATTAAAGTCACCGCCCATAATTAGGTTTTCAGGCGTTCTGTCTTGAATTATTGTGGAAACATCATTTAGAAATTCACGGCGCAATTGATGCGAGGTAGGTGCATAAAGGCACATCAAATTTAGACTTGTGTTTAGTACATCAATTGATACACAAATCAATCGTCCATTTGGATCTGATGACGACGATATAACGTCAACATAGTTGAGACAGCGGGGCAGGATAAGAATGGCCACTCCCGCACTATTATCTTGTGATAAACAAAAAAAACCTGCCCTTTTGAATTATCTTTGAGAGATTTATACACTTCAGCTTTTTGAATTTTGATCTCTTGTAGAAAAGCAATATCAACTCTCTCATTTGCTAATTCTTCAAGCAAGTGGCACTGCTTGAATTCGGTATTTAATCCTATGCGATTGATGGTGCAGATAATCATAATTTGTAAAATGATGTTTACAACCGCCATCATTAGATTAACTAGATTTGGGGTTTTTAGCTCGTTTCTTAGACTATTTACCTAATTTTCCTGCGAATTCAATGTTTCCTAGTTCTACCACAGACAAATATTCATATTTGGAAATATCAGAATCATGGCGCAGTATACGATATTTCACGCCTCTCGCCGTTACATATGGCACTAACACTTCACCCCCTTCTGATCGGTACATTACCATTTCATCTTTCATCTGTGAACTCTGTGTTTGAATGGACACATCTGATTCTGCAACTGACATTGTATCATCATCCATATCAGTTACTTCGATCTCAGATTCTGAGCTATTTTCGTCTTTATGACGCGCTTATTGCTACTTAAGTAACATTTGGCAGGAGCATCATTTACCATATCTTCAAGCTGACTTAAATCAAGTGGGCTTAGCGGAAAATCGACTGAACTTTCTGTCTTCTGAGTCCTAAACTTATCCTGTCCTAATTTTAATTCATCTTCTAAGGAATTGTGAACTGGCTCTTCTGTAAGATCATCATTTTCCTGCGTGTATTTTACAGCAACATTTGGCTCCACTGCATTTTGAGTATTTTCTTGACTTAAGGTTATACCCTCCTCTAATACATGAATTTCATCAACTGTAGTTACTTTAACAGGATTTGATGATTTGTTTGTGTCATTTTCAGTGGCATGATCCACAACAACAGCTTCCGTAGTGATTGCTCCAGAAGCATTTGACTCAGTTGCATCCTTTAATGGGCGATTATCTCCTGATACTGAGGGCTTGTTTTGATTTTTTGGACAGCGCCATTTAAAATGGTCAACTGAACCACAGAGTAAACATTTGTTTCGATTGGGACAATCTGTTGCCAAATGGTCAGTACGTAGGCAGATTCGGCACTCTTTAGTTTGCCCTCTATACCATAAGGGCAGGACAAAGCTGCCATCAAGCGCCAATCTGCTTGGTAACGGGCTATCCACTTTATCAAACCAGATGCGTCTTACACCGTTTTCTAGCGTTCTGCCAAAGGGATACGTTTCCCATTCAATCTTTTGCACTTTGCCATACTTCTTGAGTTCATTCACGATTCTGTCATCTGGAATTTCTAGTGGAACTTTCATCTTCACTAGCAACCTATCTGACTCGATTTCCTCTACGTTACAAACTTCGCCTTTTACAATAAGAACATCTTCTAGAAGCTTTTCCTTGACCCCTCATTTGACACTGTAACATGCCATAGTTTTAGAAACATTGATAAGCCCCTGCAAAGCAGCAGGTGCCGCACCAACGACGTCCTTTAACCCATGATACACGTCGATAACCGTGACACCCCACCCCTTAGTTGTTATTTTAAGGCTTAGGGTACGCTTATAGGTTGCCATGGTGTTTTATAAAAAGAGGAACCCCATACTACTACAATATATAATACAAATATATAACACCAAGCTGTCGGGGAAAGAGCTAAACACTAAATAAATAGTGTCCCCTTTTGAAACCCTGACGTCGACCAACACATATACGATTTGGAGAGTACAGTCGTATATTTGTTAGTTTGAACCACTTATTAAGTTGTTCACTAACACCTAACCGATTAAAGTGGTTTCATAATGCATACTAACATATTACAGTCATATGTTTGCTAATCTGTTGGAGTTGACCGGGGACAGCCAACTGACTATAAAGATTTATATAATCAAAGTACTAGGCTAGCGCTTCCAAATGACAAAGGAATTAAATCTACTCACTCAAGCGATCTTGCCAAATATAATGAGCTAGCCAACAAACTATAGAAATAGCATACTGACACGGGGAGAAATGTATTGCTTGACCACAGTAGGAGGAGCCCTATTAAATGGCGGAAACCGCCAGCTAAGAGGAGTGCCTTAAGAAAATGGAGACACAAAATCCGCTCCAACCATGACAAGAATCTACAAATTAAACATAAAGTTTGAAAGGAAATACTAATACGAAATATGTGTACAAAATTTATCTACAAAATCGCCCTAGAAACTAGCAAATTCGGGCAGCAATTGCAGAGCTAAATAAACGCGTGCGTTCACTTCGACTACTACTACTACTACTACTACTACTACTACTACTACTACTACTACTACTACTACTACTACTACTACTACTACTACTACTACTACTACTACTACTACTACTACTACTACGAGTAATCAGAGATTGCAGGCCCTGCAGTCTTTCGGTTTTCGTATTTTTGTCGGATTTCCGGATTTTTAATCACATCCAAGTATATGGTCACATCCTCCAGAATTGGATCCGATCCGTATCCGGGTTCTTTTAGCTGAATGACGGTCAAAGTCAGGAAAATCATCTTACATGACAAGTTCGGTTGTTGGCTTAAAAGCTGATCAAAATCGGATCAGTAATATTTTTAGAAACAGCTCCAGACTCACATACAGGCATATAGGCAGACAGACAGACAGACAGACAGGCAGACGGACAGACAAATGTTCAGGCAGGCAGGCAGGCAGGCAGGCATGTAGGTAGGCAGGCAGTAATATAATTAACGCGCTGGCTCAGAATTTTCAAGGAATTTGAAAATTTTTTTTATTTATTTTATTGCCTGAGATTTGTTAGTTTTGTTTTATAGAGGCGATATGGCCTTTAAAATGTTGTACTACTTTAAGATGGGATTGTCTGTCCGGTTATTTTCGATTTTTAGCAATATATCACGTAGATTCGGATTTTTCTTAAGTGCTATTACTGGACGCAGGTTGAGAGGTTGTCTTAAATTATCCTGTAACTTATGATATTCATCTTTCAAAATTTCGGAAATTTCAACAATTTTTCGATTGTATGTCAGAGTGAATGGAATTATTTCACGCTGATCAGCAAGACCTGGGCCCACATTTATGCCCCTCAGCCATTTTGTTTCTAATTGTTTAATCCAACATGATTCTCTAAGTTTCCTTTGTTTATCAGTTTCTTCAGCGGTATTAGAGAGAGGTGGTTGTTCAAAGTCCTGAGGTATTGAATGACCAGGTAGATTAAAGTGTTCAGCGACATGCGTGTCTTCTTCATGTCTAATATCGGAAAGGTGTCTAGCTGCTCGCCATCTTAATGGGCATTCAGTTTCACCGACATAATGGTTTTAGCATAATTTGCAAGATACTAAATAAATCACGTTTTCGGAATCGCAATCTAAATTAGAATGAATTTGAAAGGCGGACAGGCAGGCGGGCGTGCGTGCGGGCGGGTGGGCGTGCGGACGGGCCGGCGGGCAGGCAGGCAGGCAGGCAGGCAGGCAGGCAGGCAGGCAGACAGGCAGGCAGGCAGGCAGGCAGGCAGGCAGGCATGCATGAACAAGCTAGCAGACAGACAGACCAACCGACCGACCGACCGACAGACTGACTGACTGACTGACCGACCGACAGACCGACAGACCGACAGACCGACAGACCTGATTAAAATACTCTCTTCCTCTTACAGATTGAGGGTAATAAGCAGCTACCATAGAGTTAGATAGCCGTAGAGCGCTTAAATACGCATAGCTTCATTATGGGGCTATAGTTGTCCCGATCATCGTTAACTTGGGTTCATTAAAACGCAAATGTTCGGATATCACAGACTGGCTGACGCAGACGATAAGCAGAATTATATAGCCCCCAAAAGGGACTCAATTCTCTTTTGGGTAATAATTGTAAGAGAAATTGAACAGACGCAAATTTTTATATTTTATCAGAAATAAAATTGTAATGGCTACATTAATTTGACACGTTATTCAACTATGTAATAGAGTTAGTAACAAAAACATTGAATTTTGGAGATTATGGATCCGGCGAGAAATACTGAAATCTGAAATTCTACTTTTGAGAGTGTCATACGCGCTCTACGTCTATCTACCTCTATGGTAGCTACCCCACCTGGCCCCTCTCGTGTTAGTGTATGTTGTTATACTGGAGGGATTAATTTCTATCTATGCCCCGCACATGCATAGTTAAGCTCCGCCAACATTTACATCTGGAAATTCTTAGCCCTTTAGCACTCATATCAGGCAAAAACAGCTTCTGAATTGGTCCTGAGAAATGTGCGCTTGCAGACCGAGAGAAAGCTATTTTTGAAAATTTACCACTGGAATAACTGGCTCGATAACCGAGCCAGTCATTCCAGTGGTAAACCTAAAAAATAGTCTTCTCTTGGTCTGCAATTGGACATTTTCTATGAATCTTTTTGAACAAATTCGAGCGATAAAGGGTTGATCTATATATAATGCAATATTTGTGTGCACAATTCTTGTTATATACATTGTATCATATTGAATATACCGAGTTCAGTTATTATCAGCTACATGTAAAAGCGTATATCCATGTTCCAATAAAACAGTAAAATAATCTTTGATCGCTGGCTGAAGTAATGATAAACAAATGTAGATGTTCTCTGGATACGCATAATTGACTACACCATTTAATCAGTGTCAGTTATAATATATAGGTCAATGAACGACGGAATGAGGATGGGCTATGGACACCCGCCCCCCCCCCCAAATAAGGAGGGGAGCGGAAACCATATGGGAGACCTCTTTAGTAAAAGTATTCACCAAGGGTATGTATGATTACGGTATTCTTGGGTTGTAGTGGTATAAACATCCTACAGCTGCAAACAGTCCTTCTTCCCTTTTGTCCACTGTGTCTTGTCCTCAACCGAAATCCTTAGCTTCCTCATGCCCATTCTTGAATTGAATGTCCCGAGTCCTGCTTTCCTGACATCACCTTGTAGTACGCTTAGCAGATTTATGCAATGCCGTCCACTCCTGGCTCTGTATTTGCTGTCTCCGATTAGCGCGAATTCCAAGGGGCTATGTGCTGGTGTGTCTTCTGGCATCCTTATCACATGGTCATCTTTGCCGCGCGACTTTTACATATAGCGGCGATGTATTACACATCGTGTATAGTGCATCATTATAAATCTAGGGCTGCCTTTTGAACTGCCCAGCTGTTACAGTTATACAACATCAAGGATGCGCAGGTTGCATCGTATAAACGTAGTCTTTTTTTTATCAAGGTCATCTTTGGTCTACGAATCCATAGCTCCCAGAAGGACTGGAAAGCTATGTTCCCAATGACGCAGCGTTTAGTAATGTCAGCAGTACTGCAAAGCAGTGAGCCCAGGAGTTTACTTTTCCTCCACGGTTCGCCGCCACGAAGAGGATCGTCATTTTCCATACTTTGTTGATAGGTATATATGGGTGAACGCTGTTCTGGATTCATTCATAAAGAGATTCTCAATTTTGAGTTTGCTTGCCGCTATTGGGAGACGTTCGTCAAGGGATTTCTTTTCCTCGTCGATGAAGTCCACATCGTCAGCATATTCCATCTCTGGTGGCATAGCCACTGTTGGCACTGGGGGGTGGGGGTGGGGGGGGGGTGGCGGTTGGGGTGGGGGTGGGGGTGGGGTGGGGGTGGGGTGGGGTGGGGGTGGTCCTGTGGAATTGCAAGGTGACAGATGGAAAGGACAGGGGATAGACCATCTCCCTGTGAGAAGCCGGTTGATGTCTCAAACTCTATAGATTTCACTGACTTGACTAGTACTCTCAGCTTGGTGTCTACAAGCAAAGGTCTCACTAGTCGTAGCTCATCCTCATTGCAACTGGTCTGGCGTAGTATATCTTGGATGTTTGAGCGTTTAATTGTCCCGAAGGCTCGTGACATGTCAATGCCCATTTTCCGGAAATCCCGGTGTTTGAACATGACTACCGACACAAGCATGCGTCGAGCCCATACAATGATTGCGCAGCTGTGTCCACGTTTGAAGCCACTTTGGCATGATCCGGTGAAGTCATCGGTCTTTTCTCGGATGCGGCATAGAACACCATTGGATAAGATTTTCCGTATGCTGTTGAAGAGCACAATGGGCCGTAGATTGTCTGGGGGCCAGGTGGCTTCTTGGACTTGGGTAGCGCGATAAGACTGCACCAAGTTACTCCGGGAACACAATAACATTCTGTGCCACATTAGCGAACGCTTAAAAGATCTTGCTATTCAACAATCAGACTCCATATCAGATGAAATCACTACCACGGATGACTGTCCCTAAATGTTTCGGGCATGCCCGAGCCTTGAGAGTCACTGAGTATACACCATCACTGACTGTACAAAATTCTGAAGGACACTTTATCGGGATTGACCAGTGCAAAGCCGAGGCGATTCGAGAAAGGTTTAAGGAACAGGTCACTGACCACGATGATGAGCCCTTGCACCAGTTCTCCCGAGACCCCAGGCTATCAATACCAACAAGTAAAACAGCAGAAATTGAGAAGGCACTTAAAGCCCTGAAAAATGTACGTGCATCTGGACCTGAGGGCATGCGCAATGAACTATTCAAATATTCAAGTGACATTATCTCAAAACCGATCACGCACCTAATCAATTCAGCTTTTATGCACCACCTTCCCATCGACGCTGTAGGCCAATGCACACTTATTGCGCTACCCAAGCCCAAGAAGCCTCCTGGCCAAAGGGTACCTAAATGAAAATGGCACATTTCTGACAGAATTCTCCATAAGAAACCAACTAGTACTGTTAAACACATGTTTCAAACACTAAATGGTTCATCGGACAACTTGGGAAGCGCCCGCAAATTCAAAAGCAAACACGGGACAATATGCAGAAACCCATTCAGGAATCACACCAACTATGTCATTACTAAACAAAAACATCAGACATTTTGAATAGACGCAATAGGTTTCAGTGGCATTCTACCTAACACATACCATCACTTAGTTAAAGGAAACATCACCTTTAAATGGAGCAGTCTAACTGAAAAAGACCATACCACACAAAAAACTGTATAGACTACAAGAAAATCACACGATCAGAAAAGAATACCAACAAAGTGAGAACTAAACAACGATAAGAAAACAGGAAATAAAGATATAATGCCACAAGAACGCTAGAACAACAACACCACTGCATGCAAAAAAGCAGCGAGGGAAATTATACGAGAGAGAAAACACCCAAAAAGCTGAGCTATAAAACACCAAGATCAAAAACCTATCAAGAACAAAAAGAAGCCAAAGAGCGACAAGGACTCGAAAATAGAGGAATCCAATTTGTCGATCAAGTTTTGACGTCATAATTGATTACGTCACATATAGGTTGACGGCACAATCCGGTGTCACAACCCACAATTATAATTGACAGACATAGTCCGTCATAAACCTGGAATAGTCCGTCAAGTTGTACGAATTGTATGTCTTTACAATTTAAGAAACAGTCTGTTGAATATTCTGAAACTAATTCGACTGGATGCTCCCAGTCAAATTAGTTTCAAAATATTCAACAGCTTACCTGTATTGTTTTCTGGAAAGCGAGTTTCAGAGAGTTCAGGGTTAAATCGATCCCAACATGATTGAGGTGTGGGTGGAGCTTAGATAGAGATGGGCGGGGCACAGCTACAACTATATAACGCCATTAACACAACAGAAAAAGCCAAACTACGAATTGAGAGAAATCCAATACTGAAACAAATACATACTGGACTAAATAATGCGAAAGCCAGAGTAATAGAAAGTGAATCTAAAGAAATTGAAAACCAAAGTGACAACCCAAGAAGGGTATTTTCTGCAATAAAAGCTCTACAAAAGATAAAACCAAAATAAAAATGGTAGTTAACCCGTTCACGACGATACCGCCCGAAACTGCTACTACTAAATAGCAACCTATGGGTTGAGCTGGGGTAATTAGCATGCATGACCCCCATCCCCCTTCCTTCCCCCCTCCAAATATAAATCTCTAATCTCAATAACTAAAAGGAAAAACATAGATGTATTGTATCGTTTGTTCTTTTTTCTATGTCTACTTAGCTCAGTACCGTATCTGTACATTCACAAGTATGTCTCACATTCTATGCTAAGCTGTGTGTATACTTGTCTATGTATGTTTAATGTTAGGTGTCCGCCACCACTATAGGCAATGCCTTCGGCGGACAACCTGTATTGAAAGTATGTAAATTGGTATCCAAGAAGCAAATAAATAATATTGAATCTTGAATCTTGAATCTTGAATCTTGAAACCGGCCTTTGTAGTGGTCTTGGGTAATGCCCATTTGCAGGCTAAAGAAGACTATTTAAAAAAAAAATTTACAACTCGAATGACTGGCTCGATGACCGAGCCAGCCATTCCTGTGGTAAAATTTCAAAAATAGTTTTCTCTTGGCCTGCAAATGGGCGTTCAATTAATAAATAGTTTAACTTTTTGAACAAATTTACTCATTAAAGGGTTGACATAACAAGAAATGAAGAACAGCCGGTTAAATAATCATATATTTTTTCGAATATATATTAAAGAAAGGTGAACCACTAATGCCGAAAATTGAACCAACGAAAATGCAAACATCCTTCGGTGTAGCAGAAGTAAAAACAACAACACAGAGACTGAAAAACAAGAAGTCGCCACGAATAGATGAGGTAAACGCAGAACTACTGAACTATGGCCCAATAAACGAGATCAGTGAGGAACTGGCGATAATATACAGCGATTTAGCAGAAACAAAGATCTGCATTTCTAAAATTGATCCAAGAACATGAAAAAGCAGGACCCCGCTGAACCAAAGACCAGTGATGCTACTCTCCTTTCTCAGGAATATGCTATCGAAAACCATGATCACGAGAACAGAAAACGGACTAAAACACCATATCCCAGCAGACCAAGCAATATACCAATCCGGCGAAACATGACTGAGCAAGCCTTTACGATTAAAGAGTAGTCCAAGTGGGGGGGGGGGGGTCGTCGGCTGCTATTGTTCTCCTACGACTAGTGAGACTAATGCTTGCAGACACCAAGCAGAGAGTACGAGTCAAGTCAGTGAAGTCTGTTGGGTCTGAGCCATCAATCGGCTCCCCACATGGGCTTTTCACCTGATACCTTGCTGCCACATAAAAATCTGTGCATGAAAGTTCCACAAGACCAACCCCCCCCTACACACCCACCCACCCACCCCACCCCCCCAGTGTCAATACTCGGCATGCTGATAGAGATGGAATATCCCGACAATGTGGACTTCATAGACGAGGAAAAGAAACCCCTCGACGAACTTCTCCCAATAGCTGCAAGCAAACCGAAAATTGAGAATCTCTTTATGAATGGATCCAAAACAGAGTTCACCCACATATACCTATCGACAAATCATGAAACTATAGAAAATTACAACCCACTTCGTGGTGGCGAACCATGGAGGAAAAGTAAAATCCTGGGCTCACTGCTATGCAGAACTGCTGACATTTCTGCGTGCTACGTCATGTGGAGCATAGCTTTCCAGTCCTTTTGGAAGCTATGAATTCATAGATCAAAGATGCCCTTGATAAAGAGGCTACGTTTAAACAATGCAACCTGCGTATCCTTGATGCTGTATAGCTGGGCAGCTCCAAAGGCAGCTCTAGACAAACGTGATGCCTGCCATCGCAACCACCTATGTACCATCACTGGACACCAATGGCCAGACAGCATAATTTCCAATGATGCACTATACAAGATGTGTAATACATCACCGCTGTCTGTAAAGGTCGCCCAACAAAGATTGTCTATGTTTGGCCATGTGCTAAGGATGCCAGAAGAGACACCAGCACAGAGAGCCCTGGAATTCGCCCTATTCAGAGCCGGCAATACAAAGCCAGTAGAGGACGTCATTGCATAAATCTGCTGAGTGTGCTACGAGGTGACCACAAGAAAGCAGGACTCTGTACACTCAAGTCAAGAACGGACCTGAGGAAGCTAAGGATTTTGCCTGAGGACAAGACACATTGGGCAAAAGTGAAGAAGGACTGATTGCAGCTGCAGGTTGTTTCTGCTACTATAGCCGCAGAATACAGTAATCATACAGACGTCAATGGGTTAATCGGCCACCTGCATGAACAATAGTGCACATCCGGTCATTTAGAATGATAGTGTACGGCGCCCACTTATGAACAATATCATCAAGCTGACACTTATGCACAATAGCGTCCAGCGACGTCCTGCATGAACGTGTTCCCAGCCATTAAATCTTTAAAAAATCAGAGCGTTACACAGGTAATGTGTAAACCTATCGATGTTGTATAGTATTATATAGATAATAATCATGTATCTATCATATTTAAGGAGATTCTTTAAAGTGGCAGTCATTTAATTATTAAATTTTCAAACAAAATGTTGCAGCCGCAATTTTATACAGGTGGCTACACATTTATACATGTAGCAAAGTAAAGTTTAAAAAAAATCAATAATAATGCATGAACCCTCTCACTGGCTATTGTTGTTTACCACTAAAGATTAACACATTTTTAATTCACGGTGTTCATATGTTAACAGTAGTAAGTGCACTGTGGGGAGTTGGGTGTAGACCGAATGCCTTATCATTCATGACATTACATTTCAACAATTAAGAGCCACATTACGAGCATAGTAGCATAATCATAGATGTTCGTTTACTACAAGTCAAATATAAATATATCCTTTTGGGCTACACAGCAGTGATACGATAAAACCATGTTTTACTATATAATTCAGTCAAACCTGCCCTAAGCGACCACACATGGGCACTATAGACATTCTTAACCCTTTAACCCTCTATCCCTCGAATTTCTTCTAGAAGAATTTAAGTTTTCTCATAGAAAATGCCCATTTGCAGACCAGGAGAAGAATATTAAAAAAAATGTATCATTGGAATGATTGGCTCTGCTGGCTATCCATTTGTCTAGACATTGCGCCAACAAACACCCACCACCAACCACCTACACCAACCAACCACAACCACTATCATCATCACCACCAACACACACCGCCATTACCACCACCAGCATCAACACCACCACCCACTACCTTCACCACAACTGCCACTAGCACCACCACCAGAACCACTAGCACTACAACCACCAGTAACGACATACACCATCAACCACTAAGCACCACCACCACCACCACCACTACTACCTACCCCCAGCACCATGCATTAACCTCACCCCACCACCAACATCCACTCACCCACCAACCCCTATCGACTTTCTTCATATTCATATTTGCAGAACTATAGAAGACTATTTTTGAAAATTTATCATTGGAATGACTGACTCTGATGCCTATCCATTTGTCTAGACATTGTGGTCGGAATTTGTGAGAGCGTGGTGTGTGAAAAATGTCATATAGGTTGGCGAGGGTATGTCAGTGAGGGGTTAATAAAGGTCTCGCTCGTATGCACACATGCCTATGTCAGCATGAATGAGTACCTAGTCAATGAAGCCCTGACAACAAAAATAATATAGCTTGCTATCCATTGTCTAGACATTGTGGCCGCAACCACCTACTACCAGCAACCACCACCACCAACACCATCACCACCACCAACACCACCAACATCACCTGGATATATAGCGACAATTATCAAATCAACATGCACATATTACAATTGATAAAACATAGTTTCTGTAGCATAAACAAATAATCAATGTTCTGGAGATCTGTTTATCGATGGGTAGACTGATTCCTTATGGATCAGATCCATCACCAACAAAATCATCATCATTATCGTCAGCATCTAGATTGTTCCTTATGCACTTCTTGATCAGAAACTCTCGTTTTCGAAAAGCTGAGACAACTGCTTCATCATAAATGTACCCCTAAGTGATATATTTTTTAGTTTCCTGATGAATTATTTTAATGAGCGTAGAGTTATGTAATCTTCTCCACTGGAACATTATGTCTATACACTTTGCAACTAAAGCATCAGCATATATGGAAATAGACACATTGCCTGCACCATTTGGGTCTGTTCACTTCACCATCTCCATCTTCTAAACCTGATTGTTCAGTGTCTAAGACCTGCTTAATATTTTGGAATATGGTGAATAGTTCCTGATTGCCTATGGCTTCCTTTTCATCTTCATCTTCATCTTCACTCTCAGACTCCACTGAGTCATCACCGGCTTCACTCTCAGACTCCATTGGCTCATCCTCTTCACTCTTCATCTCGGTCATTTCTTCATCTTCACTGTCTAGATTTTCGCTATCTTCTTCATTATGCAATCGGATCTTATGCTGCTTCAGGTCATTTGACCCATCAAAGATTGAATCACATTCAAAATATGTACATCTCGGCATATTAATTACAGGTTAAATCTAGCAAGCATTCAAGTTACAAGGTTCTTCAAAGAAATAGTCTGATTACCTAAGGCTAGGTAGGTAACTACTCTGCAGTTAAAATACACATCCAACCACTTTGCGATGTTTAGCCTGGAGTGAGAAAAGGGATTGAATTTGAAACATTTTATGGGATTATGTGTACTGTGGCCGCAAATCCGCAACATGCGGCTGCAAATCCGCAACATTCAGTCGCATGTGACCGCAAATCCACAGCATGTGGCCGCACGCATTTGAAAATTTAATAATTAAATGACTGCCATCTGATTTAAAAAAAATTATATGACTCGTTTTAACCACGAATGGGGGCCGTCGCCGCCCACCTAATTAATATGTTATGCATGTGTCACCTATTTAAAAATACAGTAATCTATGTCATAAACATAGAAATGCATTATCAAGATTCTTTATCGGCTGTCAGGTGTAAGCTCTCATAGATTATACGTGGAAACTGTGAGATGGCAGAATCTGTCCATTTTGTAGCCATGATGTAGAAGATGAATACCGCTTTGTAATATTTTGTCACATGTATAAAGAATTAAGGAAAAACTCATAAAACCTTTTTATTATGCAAGAACCAGTATGTTTTAAATTCACAGAATTGCTGCAGTGTTCAAACATGACTGCATTAAGGAAGGTAGCATCTTTTATATATAATGCTTTTAATGTGCGCAGCGAACATATGACTTAGACATTAAGTGATGATGGGGTTGACGAGATTGATGATGAGGTGGGGATTAGTATGTAGCGCATTGACAGGGTGTGGGATGGATTTGTGACAATTTGTTATATCACAGTTAGTAATGAATCCAAAAGAGAGTATGATACAGTTCAGACTAAGAATAATATGATGAATGACATTTAATGCCAGATCCACCATTATTATTTGCAAAGATCTTATTGGAAATCTAGGGTGGTGAATGGGGCAAAAAAATTACATTACTATTTGCACGTGCAAGCAGGTTGGTTTTGTTTGAGAAATCCTGACTTGTGCAGACAATAGACTAAACGAATATGGCGTCCAATGTTTACAACGATTATGGCGGCAAGACATTGTATGCTGGGTAGCGTTGCACGCTGGGCAGAATTGCACTCTGGGTAAATTGATCAGAAATCAACAGGCATCTCATATCGCGTGCAAAAGTGTCTATATTTAAGGGGATATGAGAACTTTAATTGTCCAGCACGTTATAGGAATTGTATGTCTTTATCATTTAATAAACATTCTGTTGTATATTTTGAAACTAATTTGACTGGGCGCTGTTGCTGCTATATGCAGCAACAGCACCCAGTCAAATTAGTTTCAATGATATTTAACAGTTTACCTGATTAATTTTATGGAATTGATGGTCAGGGAGTTCAAGGATCAATAGATTCCAACAAAAGTGAGGTGTGGGTGGAGCTTAGCTAGGGACGGGCGTGTCGGGCTATTAATGGTTAAAGATGGGCCAAATAGAATAATTTATGTCGTAATGATTATGACGCCATCCTACACGGCGCTTAGCTGATTATGACGTCATATCATATGACGCCATATGACAAATGGATACTCTGGAAACGTGAATTACTAGGTTGTGTTCACTTATGTAATTTCAATCAGTTACTTCGGCATAAAATTGAGGGCGTGTTGCGTTAATCCTATCATAATGTAATAAACGAACTAGCCAGCAAATCTAGGGTGCTCCGGTTGGCTGAGTATGATTCTAGTTAAGGAGCACCCCTGATTATAACCTCAATGACAATGTGTATGAAATGCATTGCGTTCATGCTACAGATTTACGTCGAAGCAATTAGCCTACTTCGAATCATCTAACCATCCGAGCTTTTGAGCTAACTAATCCGAATGGAGGAATTAAGTTTTAGCTATGCCCCGTCCAAATCTATCTAAGCTCCACCCAGGCGTTGCCCATCTTGGGATCAATTGGTCACTGCCCTCTCTGAATCTCAGTTTCTAGAAAACTATACAGGTAAGCTGTTGATTATTTTGAAACTAATTTAACTTGGTGCTGTTGCTGCCTATTCAACTGAATATTTATTAAAATAGTAAGGCCATACAACTCGTACACCTTGACAGATTCTTAAGCGTTTAAGACAGACTAAATCGCATCATCCATGACGGAATTGATTATGACATCAGCCTACATGTGGCGCTGTTGATTAGGACGTCATGTGATTGATAGACAAACTGGATTCATCCTTCAAGGATGGATTGAATTAGCGTTTTAACATTATTGAAAATTGAGATTGAGACATCGGCCTTGCGTTCCATAGCTAATACGCTCCAGAGTGCTCTGCGCATGCAAAATCGGCTTTTCTCGTTTTGAATATTATATGATATGGTATATGCATTTACAGAAATGAAAATCTACATCGCAATTTGAGAGACGACATATTAACTGAAAAACATACAGAAACAATTTTTATTGTAATTTCGATGGAAAAACAAAACCTTATCGGCGTTACATACAGACCATATTGAAGTGACAATGATAAATTTATCAAATCATTCGAAAATCAATTAAATACTTTACAAAATGAGAAGAAATCTGATTGTATATTAAATAACTTAAAGATTGATCTTTTAAAGCAACATAGTTTCTACACCCAAGACTTATTAAATTTATTAAAATCTTTTGTATTTTATCCATTGATAACAAAACCAACACTAATTCTGAGCTATCGTTATTGACAATATCAGACAGCAAATACCAAGAACCAATAAGGGGTTTTTGTGTTAGAAATTTCGGATCATTTACCTATTGTGACGACATATGCCTATTTCACATAGATTAAAATTGTACAGTGGGTGGGTTTCCCCTCCTTTTAACTTGTTATGTCTCGCAAAATTTTGTAATAGGGATGGCTACACAAATATCTTTTTTTGTTTCGCTATAATCATTTGTCAAAATGCGGCTATATTGGGAGAAGGTTATTCCGTATTTTGTATGTTTGGAATTTCGACCGTGATCCGTGCAGAATGCGATTAGGACTAATATATTTGACATAATAATCATCACTTATAATTTTACACTTCATTCTCCAAAATCGGTACAAGGTATTGATGGTTGGTAATTGTATGTTGTGGTGTCATGTATGTGTGACAAAGTAAATGTTTTGTGTGCTCTATAATATTATAATGCCCAAAATAGGGACAAGTGCCCCACGGTCAAATTGAGTGTTTTAGCGCGAAAATTAATCCGTGCTCTTACGGCGAGTCCGGAATCCAGCGTGCCCACGCTTGTCATTCAATGGTGCGGTCTCGACAGTGACACAAGAAGATTTTAATTACAGCGTGTAGGGCATTTTAACTCGAATTAAACTATCTAACGTGGCCAGCTGTGACTATTTAGTTGATAAGTAGTCCTGACAGAGATGTGGTACCTTGTTTCGACTAAATGAGAGGAAATTTCATTCCGTGGATGGCGAATCCGTGACTGTTTAAATAGTGTAGCAAGCAGTAAGCACGGCAATGAGGTAACAACTATGTTCAATTTGCGATCGTGACCCGCGAGGTGAGTGTTAGTTACCATGTGTTGAACGCCATAGACCTTTAGATGTCATAACCATGAACTAACGGTGGCTGCTTTGATAAATTCTGTTATTACCACAAAGCAGTCAACATTTCGGCTTTGGGCCTAAGTGGAGGACCTCCCGCCTCAAGATCCGATATATATACCTGACATGAACATGGGCAATGCATACTAGTGCTCACTAATGTTTTAAATTACCTTGACTACAGTCGACGAACAGGATAAAGTTATGGGATCATAGACACTGTTCACAACATTACCCAGGGGACTATTGCATTACGGCCGATCACACCATTATAAATGCCGTTTACTGACAAGCAGTTTTCATATGATCAATTGAAAGACATTTTATAGGGTATCTTTGCGGAACTATTTCAGAAAACGTCAATCGGCTGGATGTTTTTATATTGACATTACGCTCAGATTCTTCTCTAAGCAGATATCTCTGTTATTTATATTGTCCTGTATATAGCTTCAAGTGTTCAGATGCTGAACCAGATATCGCGTAATTAATTCTTCTAAGAGCGTTAGTTAATTTATTACTTGTTTGGTTATTCTGTATTACAGTGTCACCTTCAAGCTATTTAAATGTCTTGTTTGAGAGCCTGAGATATAGAATAAGTAGATCGTTTTCTTAATAAGATCTTTGAAAATCAATGACGTCATAATTTAATGTCAAAGTTGTGTAAAATCCCTACTATGTAAATTAAACTATATAAACATCCTTAAACTTGTCATTTATAGCTGGATCACTGTCAGGACCAATAAGAAATCAACCGACAGTATGGTATATTAAGATCAGAACCTTCTTGTAAGTATAACTTATCAGACTGCTACCGTAACTATCTAAATCAACAGACCACTATGAAGAATTTTCTTACATAGCAAATCTGTTCCAACGTCATATATGCCATTGTAGCCATATACAACCATTTGCTAAAACTTTAGGAACTTATCAGATTTCCATCAAATTTGGTATATATCAATTTTGTTGTTTTTGTGTTCGAGAACCGAGGATACATTAGGAGCTTTGTCACAGGCAAGTGTTAATTTCAAGGTTTTTGACAGTTTATTAGCTATATATTGTCCTGACCTAGATGACCTAGATTTGATTCCTCTATTCCTGGATTTCTAGGTTCACATTAACATAGGATCTTGAAAGCTGTTGCGTGAACGGATAAAATCCCTAGATATTTTAATAATTTCCTCACTGAATGTGTTTAATCTAGAGCAGCTGGGTGTATATTCCCAAAGATGAAATAATCAGTGAGTAACACTATCTTCTACATGTAGAAAAAACCCAAAGAGGAAAACCATTTGGAAAAGATGAAGTAACGTGTAGCGACTAAAAAATGAAAATATATAAATGTTCAAAAACAGGAATCAGGTAATTCACCGTTCCAGAGAATCCATCTATCATCTGATGGCATATTACGCCATAATCAGCTAAGTGGCGTGTAGGATGGCATCATAATCATTGCATCATAAATGATTCTATTTGGCCCATCTTTAACTCTTAATAGTATGACACATTGTACGAATTGTATGTTTCTACTATTTAATAAGCATGTTGAATAGTTTGAAACTAATTTGACTGAATGCTGTTACTGCCATAGGCACCAACAGCGCCCAATAAAATTAGTTCCAAAGGCTTTCATAGCTTACCTGTATAGCCTTGTCTGGAAATTGATAGTCAGGGAGTTCAGAGATCAATCTATCCCAACACGGACGAGGTGTGGGTGGAAGTTAGATAGAGATGGGTGGGAGATAGCTAAAACTGGAACGGTCCATTGAATCACAATCATGTGAAAGTGCTAACAATGCCTTGTATACTATAGGCTCTAACATTTATGAATCTGCCTATCCATAAAGTCCAACTAAACCCTGGATAACAAGACGATTGATAACTATCTATCACGAGAAAAAACAAGTTATGTGTGAATTTCATTAAATATCCGACAAAATATAACGATTCACAATTAGAAAATATAGAAACAGGCTTAATCAAATAATTAGAACAGCAATTGTTCTGAACAGAAAAAAATACAGAAATAATGAGAATGCTGGTATAATACTACTACTACTACTACTACTACTACTACTAGTACTACTACTACTACTACTACTACTACTACTACTACTACTACTACTACTACTACTACTACTACTACTACTACTACTACTACTACTACTACTACTACTACTACTACTACTACTACTACCACTACTACTACTACTACTACTACTACTACTACTACTACTACTACTACTACTACTGCTGCTGCTGCTGCTACTACTACTACTACTACTACTACTACTACTACTACTACTACTACTACTACTACTACTACTGCCACCGCCGTCGCCGCCGCCGCCGCCGCCGCCGCCGCTGCTACTACTACTACTACTACTACTACTACTACTACTACTACTACTACAACTACTACTACTACTACTACTACTACTACTACTACTACTACTACTACTACTACTACTACTACTACAACTACTACTACTACTACTACTACTACTACTACTACTACTACTACTACTTTTTCTTCTTTTTTTGACAACTTTCTTTTGGAAAGCCTTTCTATTAAAAAATACTTACTGACAAAGAACACTAAAATGTAGGGAAATTAATTAACACACACTATACGTCAGTATTATGTAGAAATAGATTCTATAAATTAAAAAATATATTTATTAGCGTTATATACATCATATCATTACATCGCTATGAAAGCAACAAAACAGCGCGCATACAATGCAATTAATTTGGACCACAAAATTCAACACACTTTGTTGGGTTATTTTTTTACAAATTACCCTGATGCAATTGCCGTACACACATGAATCTCCACTACTGTTTCTATAATCACCCTGGTATGAATATTTTGGCTACTGTGAATACATGTTTAGACTAAACTACAAACATAAAATGAAAAAGCCAAGTCAATTTACTTTGAATGGACTCCAGAACAAATGTTACTAAAAATAAACATTCCCATAGAACGTGGGATTAACAATAAACATTATTTGAATTATTAATCATGATATTTTCAAGGTTAATTTAGAGGTTGTTGAAAATTTAAAGCCAATTTGATGGAAAGCTGTTGCCCATCATGCAGCAACAGCGTCAACACACTAAAAAACTAAACTAAACAGCACAAAATCTATTGAAAACCATGCATATATGTTTTACACAAAATAGAGTACAGCTCAGAAACACGTTTCTTTGTTTCATAGCAAGAAATCCGTTGAATAATTTGAACATAACTGGACTGGAAGGCATTGCTGGCTTGTTTTCCAATCCAGTCCAATCACGCACAAAACATTCACCATTTTATCCTGAAAAGAATGTAAGGAACTACTAAGCTGTATTGTATGTGTACATTCTTTTTCGTTACATATTTCAACTTTACACGATCTTCAAAATAAGTACTAGCCCAGAATCAATGGAGACAATCTCGCCTCTACACCACATGACTTTAAATCGATGGAGGCTATTTTCCTTAAGTGATACATGGTATTCACATTGTAGACAATATGCAAGCGAGAAATAAAAAACCCCATCTTTTAATTCCGTGAAGTGGATGTTGCTAGGATCTTCATGTATATCTTGGCTCTAGAGCAACGGTATTTACAAATGCTCCAGTTGCCTAAACTAAGGCAAAATAATGCGATTCGTTTAACATCATTGGTGTAGCGTGGATCGGCTGGATGGGTACGAACAGTCCCAGCTAGGATGGGTACGGTACGACCGCTTCGGGTACGTTCCAAGTACACCCCCCCCCCCTGGGTAGGATAGTACGCATGTATAAAGCCCTATGAGAGGGGTTGCGTTAAAACGTAAGAACGTGTAGCACATGCGCGCGCATCAGAGCTTCCCTGGCAACACGTGTCAGTATTGGAAGAAAGTGTATGCTTATAGTGTTTACCAGTGATTTGCCAGTGATTGCAGTCAAATAATTCAGTGTAGAAGAAGTGACTGCAATTTTTGGGAGCTAGACGACCTTAGGTCTATATAAAACCCCGTGACTTGAAGAATGAGTCTAGGTTGTTTTTGAATGTGTTTAATGTTGGAGCGTTAATTGCTTCTGTTGGTAGAGAATTCCATACATTAACAACTCTATTTGTGAAGAAATACTTGCGTAGATCAAGCCGACAGGGTTGTTTGTAAAGTTTAAGTGCATGTCCCCTAGTGTGTGTAGATGCCATTGTGAAGAATTCATTTGACTTAATGTGGTCCTGGTTAGAATCTTTTTTATAGATTTCTATCATGTCAGCTCGGATTCTCCTGGTTTTCAATGTTGTAAGATTTAGTTTCTGGAGACGTGTTTCATAAGGTATACTTGCTAAACCTGGGATCATGCGTGTCATCCTGTGTTGTACCCGCTCCAGTAAGTCTATGTCATTTTGTAGGTGTGGGCACCAAAAGCGGATACAGTAGTCTAAGTGAGGTCTTACGAGGGATTTGTAAAGCTGGAGAATAACAGGTCGGGATTTATATTTTATTTTACGATATATCAGGCCTAGGGCTTGGTTTGCGTTTCTTGATGCTACTTCACATTGTCTTGACACTTTCATTGATTGCTGAATCGTTATTACCAAATCTTTTTCTTCAATGCTTTTTGCTAGTGTGTTGCTTCCCATTTTATAGGCATAGCACACGTTATTGTGTCCTAAATGTAAAACACTATATTTATCTAAGTTAGAGAGCATATGCCATTCTTGAGACCAGCTAAAAATTCAGTGGCGATCTGCTTTGTTCAGAATTTCTTTACCTAATTTAGTATCATCAGCAAATTTACCAATTTGGCTTGTAATGTTTTCGTCTATGTCGTTTATATAGATCAGAAATAAAATTGGCCCAAGGACCGATCCCTGGGGCACTCCACTCTTTGCGCTTGTCCAGTTAGATTTCTGTCCATTTATTACGACACGCTGTTTCCTATCTGATGACCAATTTGTAATCCATTGGAGTATCTCCCCGTCTATCCCGTGAGATTTAATTTTCTTGCACAGCCTCTGATGCGGGACTTTGTCAAATGTCAACTGGGTGTCCATTGTCTAATTGGGTAGTAACTTTATCAAAAAAGCAAAGTAGGTTTGTTAGTGTAGATAGGCCTTTCCTAAACCCATGTTGTGAATGGTTTATTAAGTAGTTGTTCTCTAGGTGGACAACGATTTTATTTCTGAGTAATGTTTCTAAGATTTTCTCTATACATGAGGTGAGACTGATCGGCCTGTAGTTACTTGGCTGGTCCTTTCCCCCTTTTTTTAAAGATTGGCGTGATGTTGACTAGTCTCCAATCCACAGGCACTTTCTAGATCTAATCGATTTGATCATAATCTTGGATATAGGGTCAGCAATTTCTTTTGAGGCTTCTCTCAGTACCCTGGGGTGTATATTATCTGGTCCCGCTCCCTTATCTGGCTTTAAGTTAGCAAGGGCTTCCTCGACAAGGATGGCTGATATTTCTATGTTACACAGTCTGGTTTGTATATTGGTTTGCTTTGGAGCCGGGATGCTGCTTAAGTCTTCAGTCGTAAATACTGATGAAAAGTATTCATTTAATAGCTCAGCATTCTCGAATCATTGTGTACCGAGTTGGTACTGGTGGCTTCTTTAAATCATTCTATTCTCGTCATTCTTGGTACGGATCATGACCAGAATGAAACGAGGATTTCAGAACCTTTTACCTTTTTAAAATCGGCCCAGAAATGGCTGAGTTGTCGCCAAATGGCTCACTTAAATTATTTTCAAAATATTACTTTGACGTCATAATCGCGTGTACGTATTAAATGAATGGGGAATGCGCTGATCACGTGATCGCCACGTCACCCTTTCTAGCTGCACGCTGATTGGCTACTGCTCGCCCACTGATTGGCTGGGGCGTCCTGCCTCTGACGGCATGAGCAGTTTAAACGGAGCCAGAAATCGTGAGAATCGAGAGCACTTCGGCGTGGAAGCCGACATGACAGTAAGGTTGCTGGACCAGCGCAGTGCTATACGTGGGACAACTGCTAATTGACTGTGGTACATACAACGCAGCAGTGCACTTCGGAATTCAGATCTCCTGCGCCGGTGAGCAGACTTGAACATCCGCAATCACGAATTTTGGAAGCTGTCGGACGGCCATCCGATGGCAAATTAATAAAATAGAGGAATTCCCTTTTCCAGGACACTGACAGAGGAGCTTCTCTGCGGATGGGCCTTGCTGAAAAGTGGTATCAAACTTCCACGCAGCATGTCGTGTGTTTTAATTAACTTTTGGACCACATACTGGTGGGACTCTGCCCGATGCGTCGCACGAGCTATGTGACGTATCCCACATGGTGTACCCAGTTATGTACATGCATATTTAATTACCACTGTATCCCTCTATGTTATGGGCAACCTTCCAACTACCCTCGCCCGATGGACACTTTTTAACTTACTGTGTAAATTTATGTATCAGTTATTCTGACTATCTAATGGATATCTTTCTATAACTGTTCTCTTTCACCGTCTTGAGGGTGAGCCGCATCAACAGTCTGTCTGCGGAAACCTTCCCTGCAACTTCGGAGTTGTGCCACCTCGTGCTACAGTACTCAACTGTAGCGTATCAATTCCCGTGATTTATGAACTCTTACTGTACCGATGAACAATAGGTACTCAAGTAACTATACTATTGTACTATTAATGATTTCCGTAATAGGCACTGATGACTAATAGGTGCGTCCCTGTCTTAAACCGCATTTTAATACTTTCTGTTTCATATTGTATATATTATCTTTATTTCCGTGTGCTTATAACTAACGAGCACCATAAGGCCCTATGACATGATGTACTGTTAGCACTGTATTAGTAAGTTATGTATATGGCAAGTAGCCATCCTAGTTATTCTGTTTTGTTTATATAAAAACTCTAGGACGCAGTACGCTAGGCAATACTATACAGCAACACTATATCTGCATCACTATTCTCCCCCAAAATCAATTTTACACTGAGCTCACTGATCATGCTCCCCATGCTCGAACCTGACATGTGACCGACTAAACCTGGCTATTCTAGCTTGATAGGATAGGTTTAAAGTAGTTAGGGTCAATCTCTCTGTAATAGACATATTGTATACGCCTCTCTTCCGGCTGTGGCAGATATATAACACCGCACACCGGCTAGATTGTATAAATTGGCCAATTACCTTAGGGCCTCTTATTAATATTGAGTAATTGTCTCTTTCTGCGCTCCCCCAGCTTCAAGGCTTAATAATCCCACTCCTGCACCTTCTCCAGCCGATCCCCGCTCTATCCTTCTCTATCCTTCTCTCCTACCCATCCATCATCCGGCCTCTCATCCATCCATGGGGGTGGGGCGGGGGGGGGGGGGGGGTGTAATGTGAATGGTGTGTGCGTGCGTGCGTACATGCGTGCGTGCGTGTATACATGTGCCTACGTGTGTACATGTGTGTACGTGCGTACATGCGTGCGTGTGTAAATGTGGGTACGTGCATGCGTGCGCGTGTATGTGTGTGTGCGTGTGTGTGTGAGAGCGTGCGTGCGTGCGTGTGGGTGGATGGGTGGATGGATGGTCCTCCACCTCTATCCAGCCATGCCCACTCTATTCTTCCTTCCTTCCCATCCCTCATTCCATCTCCACATCGGGATGGATGGATGGATCTTTCCCATCCCTCCTTCCCTCCCTTCCATGGATGGATGGATGAATGGATGGATGAATGGATGGATGGTTTGATGTATGGGTGGGTGGATGGTGGGATGGATGGATGGATCCTGCCCATCAATCATCCCCAATCCCCTTCCTTCCATGGGTGTGTGGGATGGATGTATGGATGGATGGATGGATGGACGGTTGGTTGGATGGATGGATGGATGGATGGATGGATGGATGGATGGATGGATGGATGGATGGATGGATGGATGGATGGATGGATGGATGGATGGATGGATGGATGGATAGTCCTCCCCCTCTATCCAGCCATGCCCACTCTATTCTTCCTTCCTTCCCATCCCTCATTCCATCTCCACATCGGGATGGATGGATGGATGGATCTTTCCCATCCCTTCTTCCCTCCCTTCCATGGATGGATGGATGAATGGATGGATGGATGGTTTGATGTATGGGTGGGTGGATGGTGGGATGGATGGATGGATCCTGCCCATCAATCATCCCCAATCCCCTTCCTTCCATGGGTGTGTGGGATGGATGGATGGATGGATGGATGGATGGATGGTTGGTTGGTTGGTTGGATGGATGGATGGATGGATGGTTGGTTGGTTGGTTGGTTGGTTGGTTGGTTGGTGGATGGATGGATGGATCCTTCCTCCCTCTCTCCGACTAAGCTCTATCCTTCCTTTATGCCCGTCCCCATCCCACCTCCCCATCCTTCCCGCCTCCCCATCCTTCCATGGATGGATGGGGGCGTGGGATGGATGGATGGTTGGATGTCTGGATGGATGGATGGTTGGATGGATGGATGGATGGATGGATGGATCTGTCCATCTGCCTTGCCAGCCATCCGGCTCTCTGTGTGTCCGTCCAGCCACTCACTCACATAAAATTAAGGGAGCTGAATACTACTTTCTTTCTACATGTATGAACAAAGTTTAAATATTAACACTGCAGTGGCCTTTCCGGTGTGGTGAACAAAATTCTATAAAATGACAAAATATGTCCTCCAAACTTGATTAATTTTTTCGGCATCAAATGATCAAAAGGAATCAAAAGGCAAAATTGAGTGTCCCAACAAAAGCATATAACACCTTTGAATGATCGGTTCATGATCTCGTGAAGGAAACACTACTCACTTATCAATCCAATTCGGAAGAGTAAAATTTCACTAATCTGTGTGGAGTGAAACCAGTCCACTAATCATTGGCTTTATTAATGATGTTTGTGATAAACCCGAATCAAAGGAAATTCAAACCTTGCACAAAGTTCAATTGTTCAAATTAAACCATAGAGTAGTTTTTCAAAGGAGATTGAGTAATTCAGTAAACGTATATAAAGCTGTCTATACTGAAGGACTGACAGATTTGTCATACAGGCTACTGATGAAGCACATCCATGTGAAATGCATTTAGCCAATTGACGGTGTCCATAATTACTGTGAGTAACTTATAATATTGCGTATTGTATTGTTGTATTGTTAACCCTTGCATATTACATGTTAATTCTATAATTTGTCTTTCAGGTGTAAGTAATATATTGGTTCAATTTGTAGTTGATGTGAATGAACTTGTGTGCTTGAATTTGAGTTTGCCTGATCGAATCGTTCTTACCTGCTCAACTGCCTGTCTGATTGCTAGTTAGATTGAACGATTGTCTGTCTGAATGGCTATTGCGAGGAAGAATGGTCGTAGGAAGAATGGAGATGGTAAAGGGGGTTCATCTGCGCATGCGCGCCTGGTAAAGCTGTATTACCAAATAATTCAGTGCTTCCACCATATTGCTACGCTACGTAGGCATTTAGATGCCGAAACTCTCCCTGATGGGCTTAGCAGGAAGGTGGAAGAGCTGAATGGATTTTGTAAGCCAGCTATACCAAATGATGACATCTACTTTGCCATCTGGAATGTGAATTTTGAGTGGGCAAAATCTACCATTAAGGCCATGTTAAATCACTATAATGAACAACTTGGTAGTATTAGAACTGAAGTAGTCCTCACACAGGCAATGCCACATTTAGACCTAGGTCGTGCTAAATCCAATGCTATATGCTGGGCAAAAAACAATTATAATAGAAAGCTCGACATTAATGCGATTAGTTCTTTTTACGATTTTGTGCGACCGATAGATCCATCTCAGCAATCAATTCAAAATCTCGCACAAGCCACGCCTCTGGTCATGATACCAACTGTGGCCCCACAATCACAAATGAAAAAACGCCTCAGATCACCTGAAACTTCGCCGCCAGTCACAAAACGAGTAGACAATAAAATCTCTCCATTGCTACCATTATATTCTGGCCCTAGAGATATGCTATTTGAAGCATCATTAATCCCACTACCTGACTCTCCACTAGGCAATCTAAATGACCCAAACGAATATCCGCCCTTGCCACAGAGGGAAAGGGTTAATGGTAGCAAATCTGGTCCACGGACTGGCGCTTCTCAGAAATCCCCCAAGAGCAGTCAACCATCGGGTCTCAAGACCCCATCCCCAACAGGGAAACTGCCACAGCCCAGCTTCTCTCCAACTCCAGGTCCAAGTAATGCACCAGAGGTGCGTCCTATTAAATTTGCAAATAGACCCCAACAACCCACCATGTTGGAGAGAAACATTTTTTGGAAATTTCGTCATGAAATCGAAAACAAAATTGACTGGCGACTACCTGTTCTCACGAACAAAGTACTCATCTTTGGAGCTTCGAACCTGAGTCGCATTAATGTTGAGCCCCACCCTGAAACGCAAGTTGCCTGCTACCCAGGAGCTAAATTGTGTCATGCTAGAGGACTAATTCAAAAGTACACTGGATCATTTAAACCAGAGAAAATAGTGATCAACATTGATTAAGTCCAAATTCCCAAAGACTGCGATTTACTTCGCAAAACTTAACTATTCAAGTCGGTTGACAGCTCAGCAGAAGTTGGCAATTCAGTCCATCAATTCGACGGCTGAATCATCAAAATCTGTGACTGTCATTCCTGCACTTAGACTCTCCGAATTTAATGTTGTTAAGGATAACATTCATTGGACTGAGAAGACAGCTAACTCGATGTATTCTGCCTGGCTTAAATTCCTAAATTTAAACTAGACAAGGGCCAGGGTAACATCCGCCCGGAAACAGGACTGGGCAGTAATATTGTCAATTTAACTGGCTCCCCATTATGTGAAGCAGAGCAGTCACTGCTCAATTTTGGTCTTACATTTGTCCCAACACCAAAACCTAAAACAGGTTTGGATGCTCTTTTAGATAATGGCTGTATGGAAACATCTGAATTTAGTCACCGTATTAAGTTAGCAGACTTCTTTCGTAACTCTAATAGTAACATTCCACCATTCATTGAAAAAACTGGCTGGGCACCAAGCGTAAAAATCCGGGACCCAGCGATCGGTGAAAGCATAGAACTCTTTTCAGAACGTGTTAAAAATTCTACATTCCCTAATGATCAACCAAATTTACCCTATGAGGAACGCCAGGCCTGAATTGAATTGTCTAAAAACAGCGAAATTGTCATCAAACCTGCAGATAAAGGGTCAGCGACTGTAATAATGCTTAAAGATAACTATAAACGTGAAGCACAACGACAACTTAGTAACCCAAAGCATTACCAGAAACTAAGCAAACCACTTTGGCAAAATAATTGCAGCAAATTTAATGAGATTCTTCAAAAATTGCTCGATAGCAAGAAGATCACCGAAAAGCAACATAAGTATCTCTTTGCTAAACTTGAGTCAAAACCACGGACTTTCTATCTTTTGCCAAAAATTCATAAACCCATATATTCGTGGTTGGACACAATGTCACCGCCCGGGCGACCTATAATCTCTGATTGTGGCTCAGAATCCTACAGAATCAGTGAATACATCGATTACCATCTACAGCCAATAGCAAATAGACACCCCAGCTTCTTGAAAAACACAGAAGACTTCTTATCACAGGTCTCTGAGACCTGGATACCTCCAAATTCATTCTTGGTCACGCTTGACATCGATGCTATGTATACAAACATTCTAGTTAAGGAGCACCCCTGATTATAACCTCAATGCCAATGTGTATGAAATGCATTGCGTTCATGCTACAGATTTACGTCGAAGCAATTAGCCTACTTCGAATCATCTAACCATCCGAGCTTTTGAGCTAACTAATCCGAATGGAGGAATTAAGTTTTAGCTATGCCCCGTCCAAATCTATCTAAGCTCCACCCACGCGTTGCCCATCTTGGGATCAATTGGTCACTGCCCTCTCTGAATCTCAGTTTCTAGAAAACTATACAGGTAAGCTGTTGATTATTTTGAAACTAATTTAACTGGGTGCTGTTGCTGCCTATTCAACTGAATATTTATTAAAATAGTAAGGCCATACAACTCGTACACCTTGACAGATTCTTAAGCGTTTAAGACAGACTAAATCGCATCATCCATGACGCAATTGATTATGACATCAGCCTACACGTGGCGTTGTTGATTAGGACGTCATGTGATTGATAGACAAACTGGATTCATCCTTCAAGGATGGATTGAATTAGCGTTTTAACATTATTGAAAATTGAGATTGAGACATCGGCCTTGCGTTCCATAGCTAATACGCTCCAGAGTGCTCTGCGCA
The DNA here is from genome assembly GCA_034401795.1 of Chaetoderma sp. LZ-2023a. Taxonomy (NCBI): domain Eukaryota; kingdom Metazoa; phylum Mollusca; class Caudofoveata; order Chaetodermatida; family Chaetodermatidae; genus Chaetoderma; species Chaetoderma sp. LZ-2023a. The sequence goes on from CM067364.1 coordinate 45,282,760, forward strand.
TGCAAAATCGGCTTTTCTCGTTTTGAATATTATATGATATGGTATATGCATTTACAGAAATGAAAATCTACATCGCAATTTGAGAGACGACATATTAACTGAAAAACATACAGAAACAATTTTTATTGTAATTTCGATGGAAAAACAAAACCTTATCGGCGTTACATACAGACCATATTGAAGTGACAATGATAAATTTATCAAATCATTCGAAAATCAATTAAATACTTTACAAAATGAGAAGAAATCTGATTGTATATTAAATAACTTAAAGATTGATCTTTTAAAGCAACATAGTTTCTACACCCAAGACTTATTAAATTTATTAAAATCTTTTGTATTTTATCCATTGATAACAAAACCAACACTAATTCTGAGCTATCGTTATTGACAATATCAGACAGCAAATAGCAAGAACCAATAAGGGGTTTTTGTGTTAGAAATTTCGGATCATTTACCTATTGTGACGACATATGCCTATTTCAAATAGATTAAAATTGTACAGTGGGTGGGTTTCCCCTCCTTTTAACTTGTTATGTCTCGCATAATTTTGTAATAGGGATGGCTACACAAATATCTTTTTTTGTTTCGCTATAATCATTTGTCAAAATGCGGCTATATTGGGAGAAGGTTATTCCGTATTTTGTATATTTGGAATTTCGACCGTGATCCGTGCAGAATGCGATTAGGACTAATATATTTGACATAATAATCATCACTTATAATTTTACACTTCATTCTCCAAAATCGGTACAAGGTATTGATGGTTGGTAATTGTATGTTGTGGTGTCATGTATGTGTGACAAAGTAAATGTTTTGTGTGCTCTATAATATTATAATGCCCAAAATAGGGACAAGTGCCCCACGGTCAAATTGAGTGTTTTAGCGCGAAAATTAATCCGTGCTCTTACGGCGAGTCCGGAATCCAGCGTGCCCACGCTTGTCATTCAATGGTGCGGTCTCGACAGTGACACAAGAAGATTTTAATTACAGCGTGTAGGTCATTTTAACTCGAATTAAACTATCTAACGTGGCCAGCTGTGACTATTTAGTTGATAAGTAGTCCTGACAGAGATGTGGTACCTTGTTTCGACTAAATGAGAGGAAATTTCATTCCGTGGATGGCGAATCCGTGACTGTTTAAATAGTGTAGCAAGCAGTAAGCACGGCAATGAGGTAACAACTATGTTCAATTTGCGATCGTGACCCGCGAGGTGAGTGTTAGTTACCATGTGTTGAACGCCATAGACCTTTAGATGTCATAACCATGAACTAACGGTGGCTGCTTTGATAAATTCTGTTATTACCACAAAGCAGTCAACATTTCGGCTTTGGGCCTAAGTGGAGGACCTCCCGCCTCAAGATCCGATATATATACCTGACATGAACATGGGCAATGCATACTAGTGCTCACTAATGTTTTAAATTACCTTGACTACAGTCGACGAACAGGATAAAGTTATGGGATCATAGACACTGTTCACAACATTACCCAGGGGACTATTGCATTACGGCCGATCACACCATTATAAATGTCGTTTACTGACAAGCAGTTTTCATATGATCAATTGAAAGACATTTTATAGGGTATCTTTGCGGAACTATTTCAGAAAACGTCAATCGGCTGGATGTTTTTATATTGACATTACGCTCAGATTCTTCTCTAAGCAGATATCTCTGTTATTTATATTGTCCTGTATATAGCTTCAAGTGTTCAGATGCTGAACCAGATATCGCGTAATTAATTCTTCTAAGAGCGTTAGTTAATTTATTACTTGTTTGGTTATTCTGTATTACAGTGTCACCTTCAAGCTATTTAAATGTCTTGTTTGAGAGCCTGAGATATAGAATAAGTAGATCGTTTTCTTAATAAGATCTTTGAAAATCAATGACGTCATAATTTAATGTCAAAGTTGTGTAAAATCCCTACTATGTAAATTAAACTATATAAACATCCTTAAACTTGTCATTTATAGCTGGATCACTGTCAGGACCAATAAGAAATCAACCGACAGTATGGTATATTAAGATCAGAACCTTCTTGTAAGTATAACTTATCAGACTGCTACCTTAACTATCTAAATCAACAGACCACTATGAAGAATTTTCTTACATAGCAAATCTGTTCCAACGTCATATATGCCATTGTAGCCATATACAACAATTTGCTAAAACTTTAGGAACTTATCAGATTTCCATCAAATTTGGTATATATCAATTTTGTTGTTTTTGTGTTCGAGAACCGAGGATACATTAGGAGCTTTGTCACAGGCAAGTGTTAATTTCAAGGTTTTTGACAGTTTATTAGCTATATATTGTCCTGACCTAGATGACCTAGATTTGATTCCTCTATTCCTGGATTTCTAGGTTCACATTAACATAGGATCTTGAAAGCTGTTGCGTGAACGGATAAAATCCCTAGATATTTTAATAATTTCCTCACTGAATGTGTTTAATCTAGAGCAGCTGGGTGTATATTCCCAAAGATGAAATAATCAGTGAGTAACACTATCTTCTACATGTAGAAAAACCCCAAAGAGGAAAACCATTTGGAAAAGATGAAGTAACGTGTAGCGACTAAAAAATGAAAATATATAAATGTTCAAAAACAGGAATCAGGTAATTCACCGTTCCAGAGAATCCATCTATCATCTGATGGCATATTACGCTATAATCAGCTAAGTGGCGTGTAGGATGGCATCATAATCATTGCATCATAAATGATTCTATTTGGCCCATCTTTAACTCTTAATAGTATGACACATTGTACGAATTGTATGTTTCTACTATTTAATAAGCATGTTGAATAGTTTGAAACTAATTTGACTGAATGCTGTTACTGCCATAGGCACCAACAGCGCCCAATAAAATTAGTTCCAAAGGCTTTCATAGCTTACCTGTATAGCCTTGTCTGGAAATTGATAGTCAGGGAGTTCAGAGATCAATCTATCCCAACACGGACGAGGTGTGGGTGGAAGTTAGATAGAGATGGGTGGGAGATAGCTAAAACTGGAACGGTCCATTGAATCACAGTCATGTGAAAGTGCTAACAATGCCTTGTATACTATAGGCTCTAACATTTATGAATCTGCCTATCCACAAAGTCCAACTAAACCCTGGATAACAAGACGATTGATAACTATCTATCACGAGAAAAAACAAGTTATGTGTGAATTTCATTAAATATCCGACAAAATATAACGATTCACAATTAGAAAATATAGAAACAGGCTTAATCAAATAATTAGAACAGCAATTGTTCTGAACAGAAAAAAATACAGAAATAATGAGAATGCTGGTATAATACTACTACTACTACTACTACTACTACTACTACTACTACTACTACTACTACTACTACTACTACTACTACTACTACTACTACTACTACTACTTTTTCTTCTTTTTTTGACAACTTTCTTTTGGAAAGCCTTTCTATTAAAAAATACTTACTGACAAAGAACACTAAAATGTAGGGAAATTAATTAACACACACTATACGTCAGTATTATGTAGAAATAGATTCTATAAATTAAAAAATATATTTATTAGCGTTATATACATCATATCATTACATCGCTATGAAAGCAACAAAACAGCGCGCATACAATGCAATTAATTTGGACCACAAAATTCAACACACTTTGTTGGGTTATTTTTTTACAAATTACCCTGATGCAATTGCCGTACACACATGAATCTCCACTACTGTTTCTATAATTACCATAGTATGAATATTTTGGCTACTGTGAATACATGTTTAGACTAAACTACAAACATAAAATGAAAAAGCCAAGTCAATTTACTTTGAATGGACTCCAGAACAAATGTTACTAAAAATAAACATTCCCATAGAACGTGGGATTAACAATAAACATTATTTGAATTATTAATCATGATATTTTCAAGGTTAATTTAGAGGTTGTTGAAAATTTAAAGCCAATTTGATGGAAAGCTGTTGCCCATCATGCAGCAACAGCGTCAACACACTCAAAAACTAAACTAAACAGCACAAAATCTATTGAAAACCATGCATATATGTTTTACACAAAATAGAGTACAGCTCAGAAACACGTTTCTTTGTTTCATAGCAAGAAATCCGTTGAATAATTTGAACATAACTGGACTGGAAGGCATTGCTGGCTTGTTTTCCAATCCAGTCCAATCACGCACAAAACATTCACCATTTTATCCTGAAAAGAATGTAAGGAACTACTAAGCTGTATTGTATGTGTACATTCTTTTTCGTTACATATTTCAACCTTACACGATCTTCAAAATAAGTACTAGCCCAGAATCAATGGAGACAATCTCGCCTCTACACCACATGACTTTAAATCGATGGAGGCTATTTTCCTTAAGTGATACATGGTATTCACATTGTAGACAATATGCAAGCGAGAAATAAAAAACCCCATCTTTTAATTCCGTGAAGTGGATGTTGCTAGGATCTTCATGTATATCTTGGCTCTAGAGCAACGGTATTTACAAATGCTCCAGTTGCCTAAACTAAGGCAAAATAATGCGATTCGTTTAACATCATTGGTGTAGCGCGGATCGGCTGGATGGGTACGAACAGTCCCAGCTAGGATGGGTACGGTACGACCGCTTCGGGTACGTTCCAAGTACACCCCCCTGGGTAGGATAGTACGCATGTATAAAGCCCTATGAGAGGGGTTGCGTTAAAACGTAAGAACGTGTAGCGCATGCGCGCGCATCAGAGCTTCCCTGGCAACACGTGTCAGTATTGGAAGAAAGTGTATGCTTATAGTGTTTACCAGTGATTTGCCAGTGATTGCAGTCAAATAATTCAGTGTAGAAGAAGTGACTGCAATTTTTGGGAGCTAGACGACCGTAGGTCTATATAAAACCCCGTGACTTGAAGAATGAGTCTAGGTTGTTTTTGAATGTGTTTAATGTTGGAGCGTTAATTGCTTCTGTTGGTAGAGAATTCCATACATTAACAACTCTATTTGTGAAGAAATACTTGCGTAGATCAAGCCGACAGGGTTGTTTGTAAAGTTTAAGTGCATGTCCCCTAGTGTGTGTAGATGCCATTGTGAAGAATTCATTTGACTTAATGTGGTCCTGGTTAGAATCCTTTTTATAGATTTCTATCATGTCAGCTCGGATTCTCCTGGTTTTCAATGTTGTAAGATTTAGTTTCTGGAGACGTGTTTCATAAGGTATACTTGCTAAACCTGGGATCATGCGTGTCATCCTGTGTTGTACCCGCTCCAGTAAGTCTATGTCATTTTGTAGGTGTGGGCACCAAAAGCGGATACAGTAGTCTAAGTGAGGTCTTACGAGGGATTTGTAAAGCTGGAGAATAACAGGTCGGGATTTATATTTTATTTTACGATATATCAGGCCTAGGGCTTGGTTTGCTTTTCTTGATGCTACTTCACATTGTCTTGACACTTTCATTGATTGCTGAATCGTTATTACCAAATCTTTTTCTTCAATGCTTTTTGCTAGTGTGTTGCTTCCCATTTTATAGGCATAGCACACGTTATTGTGTCCTAAATGTAAAACACTATATTTATCTAAGTTAGAGAGCATATGCCATTCTTGAGACCAGCTAAAAATTCTGTGGCGATCTGCTTTGTTCAGAATTTCTTTACCTAATTTAGTATCATCAGCAAATTTACCAATTTGGCTTGTAATGTTTTCGTCTATGTCGTTTATATAGATCAGAAATAAAATTGGCCCAAGGACCGATCCCTGGGGCACTCCACTCTTTGCGCTTGTCCAGTTAGATTTCTGTCCATTTATTACGACACGCTGTTTCCTATCTGATGACCAATTTGTAATCCATTGGAGTATCTCCCCGTCTATCCCGTGAGATTTAATTTTCTTGCACAGCCTCTGATGCGGGACTTTGTCAAATGTCAACTGGGTGTCCATTGTCTAATTGGGTAGTAACTTTATCAAAAAAGCAAAGTAGGTTTGTTAGTGTAGATAGGCCTTTCCTAAACCCATGTTGTGAATGGTTTATTAAGTAGTTGTTCTCTAGGTGGACAACGATTTGATTTCTGAGTAATGTTTCTAAGATTTTCTCTATACATGAGGTGAGACTGATCGGCCTGTAGTTACTTGGCTGGTCCTTTCCCCCTTTTTTTAAAGATTGGCGTGATGTTGACTAGTCTCCAATCCACAGGCACTTTCTAGATCTAATCGATTTGATCATAATCTTGGATATAGGGTCAGCAATTTCTTTTGAGGCTTCTCTCAGTACCCTAGGGTGTATATTATCTGGTCCCGCTCCCTTATCTGGCTTTAAGTTAGCAAGGGCTTCCTCGACAAGGATGGCTGATATTTCTATGTTACACAGTCTGGTTTGTATATTGGTTTGCTTTGGAGCCGGGATGCTGCTTAAGTCTTCAGTCGTAAATACTGATGAAAAGTATTCATTTAATAGCTCAGCATTCTCGAATCATTGTGTACCGAGTTGGTACTGGTGGCTTCTTTAAATCATTCCATTCTTGTGATTCTTGGTACGGATCATGACCAGAATGAAACGAGGATTTCAGAACCTTTTACCTTTTTAAAATCGGCCCAGAAATGGCTGAGTTATCGCCAAATGGCTCACTTAAATTATTTTCAAAATATTACTTTGACGTCATAATCGCGTGTACGTATTAAATGAATGGGGAATGCGCTGATCACGTGATCGCCACGTCACCCTTTCTAGCTGCACGCTGATTGGCTACTGCTCGCCCACTGATTGGCTGGGGCGTCCTGCCTCTGAAGGCATGAGCAGTTTAAACGGAGCCAGAAATCGCGAGAATCGAGAGCACTTCGGCGTGGAAGCCGACATGACAGTAAGGTTGCTGGACCAGCGCAGTGCTATACGTGGGACAACTGCTAATTGACTGTGGTACCTACAACGCAGCAGTGCACTTCGGAATTCAGATCTCCTGCGCCGGTGAGCAGACTTGAACATCCGCAATCACGAATTTTGGAAGCTGTCGGACGGCCATCCGATGGCAAATTAATTAAATAGAGGAATTCCCTTTTCCAGGACACTGACAGAGGAGCTTCTCTGCGGATGGGCCTTGCTGAAAAGTGGTATCAAACTTCCACGCAGCATGTCGTGTGTTTTAATTAACTTTTGGACCACATACTGGTGGGACTCTGCCCGATGCGTCGCACGAGCTATGTGACGTATCCCACATGGTGTACCCAGTTATGTACATGCATATTTAATTACCACTGTATCCCTCTATGTTATGGGCAACCTTCCAACTACCCTTACTGTGTAAATTTATGTATCAGTTATTCTGACTATCTAATGGATATCTTTCTATAACTGTTCTCTTTCACCGTCTTGAGAGTGAGCCGCATCAACAGTCTGTCTGCGGAAACCTTCCCTGCAACTTCGGAGTTGTGCCACCTCGTGCTACAGTACTCAACTGTAGCGTATCAATTCCCGTGATTTATGAACTCTTACTGTACCGATGAACAATAGGTACTCAAGTAACTATACTATTGTACTATTAATGATTTCCGTAATAGGCACTGATGACTAATAGGTGCGTCCCTGTCTTAAGACCGCATTTTAATACTTTCTGTTTCATATTGTATATATTATCTTTATTTCCGTGTGCTTATAACTAACGAGCACCATAAGGACCTATGACCTGATGTACTGTTAGCACTGTATTAGTAAGTTATGTATATGGCAAGTAGCCATCCTAGTTATTCTGTTTTGTTTATATAAAAACTCTAGGACCCAGTACGCTAGGCAATACTATACAGCAACACTATATCTGCATCACTATTCTCCCCCAAAATCAATTTTACACTGAGCTCACTGATCATGCTCCCCATGCTCGAACCTGACATGTGACCGACTAAACCTGGCTATTCTAGCTTGATAGGATAGGTTTAAAGTAGTTAGGGACAATCTCTCTGTAATAGACATATTGTATACGCCTCTCTTCCGGCTGTGGCAGATATATAACACCGCACACCGGCTAGATTGTATAAATTGGCCAATTACCTTAGGGCCTCTTATTAATATTGAGTAATTGTCTCTTTCTGCGCTCCCCCAGCTTCAAGGCTTAATAATTGTCTGGACTCCCAATCGACAGGTTGGCAGGATCTGACTCTGGGAAACTATTGGGGTTTCCGAGAAGTGATAACTAAAGTGTCGATTTAACATAATGTTAGTTCCGTAACACATGGGCGATGGACGAGACGCTGATCTCCATCCAACTCTGTATGGTGACTGGATGCAGTCTTGGAACCCACCATGGAAGGCCACTAGGGATGGATATCTGCCTCTTTCTCCCCGCCAATAAAAACTATTGCGCTTTCTAAATTGCGTTTGTGAACTGTAATTCATCCTAGTAATGTTATATGAGGTTATGGTGCAATGGTGACCGGATCATCATGTGATTCTGGAGCTGTCGCTCCATAACATGTACAACTGCTGTCTTTCTGGGAGATGCTATGTGGGGCAACCTTCGGGGAGCTGGACATCTTCGTCAGTTAGACGTATGTGTCAATAGATAGGTAGGAATCCCTGCCACTTGCGGTCAAATCTTGGAAATGTATCTAATAACCAAATGTTAGGTTAGAATTTAGCAGAAGGCCTGCATAAATCAAAGCGGCAACTACCAATGCAGTATCTTTGGACCTACATAAGACGATGACCTGTGAATTCTTCGGAAATCATCCATCCCACCTTCCCGTAAACCAGCGTGCATCACATTAATTATAGTTTCACTAGGATTGACCACCACACATAGGTTTTTGTTTGAACAAAAGAGTGGCCCTTTTTACCAGCTCTTTTCCTCTGCTTCAGCGTTGAAGGAATTTTCCTGTGACGGAGGCCCATGTGAGGCACTTTCCTCTCACAACAATAATATTTTGTGTGTGCTGGGGGTATAATTGGTTTATATTGAACTATTCAAGTAGCCTTGTTGTGATGCTCCTTTGCGGGTACACCTCTGCAGATTTACGAATCTGTGAGGGACCTTCAGTGAGCCCGCGTAGAAAGAACACCAATTGGTTCTATGTACTGTATTATTTTTCTCAATTACTAGCAAACGAGTACCATTGTTTGTATGGTTGTTATTCTTTTAATTATTATTATTATGTCCAGATTTCTAATCTAGTTAATGGACGACATACTGGTTACACCAACAGTTGGGATGAAACTGTGAAGTTCAATCTCGGCGGCAATGGTCGCACGGCCCCACTCGAACGTTATCATTCCACCAGCTCTAGAAGTCAGTCTTTGTATCTTCTGGAGAGTCACGAAACGGGATCCATAACACCGAGAACCGTAGCTAACCAGTCCTCCCGCGCATCATATACATGCAGTGCAATGGAGTGGAGCAACATAATGGACCAGCGGGTACCCGCGCGAGCTACAAGTGGCACTGATGTGGGGCTCGAATGAGAAGCAAACCCATGCCAACACTCAACTCATCCACGTTTCAGTCTCCTTCATTCAACAGTCAGCACTCCCTCGATTTGGAAGATGTGAGTTTTTGCTGATCAGCAAGGGGACATTCCGTGATGCCTCGTAGGTGGGAACTCATTATATAACATTGTCGGATATCCGGGATAGGCACACAACATCTAGGCCGAATCACGGTCAACCATGACACAGACCCCTATGGGGCCATGCCATTCCTTCACAGCCATTATGTTCACCCACGTCATCACAAGGTGACCGATGGCCAGAACCTCATGCACCATATCCCGCATCTCCATGGGTACATATGTCATCACCATATTACCCCTCGGTACCACGATACGAGCCAGGAGATGCGGCACCTCCCTTCCAACAATACATCAGGAGAACGACATTACACGGCACACACCACCCCCATCAGTCTCCTGCACTGCCTCCATACGAGGAACACCCATCACAACAACCGGTAGAACATCCATGTCATCTACATAGTACACCACCACCCATCTATAGACCAACACCTGTCTATGGACCCACATCAGGGTGGTATCCAGCGGACCCTACATATCGTGCACAGCACTATCGTCGGGAATCGCCCTCACAGACACGACATCATAGGGAGCACCATCGAGAAATACCACCAACACTACCACCAACACATAGACCAGTATCCATGTTCACATCAGTCTCCCCAGCACCACCACCTGGATTCGTGCCAATAGCTTCATATCGTGGCCATGGCCAGATCATTCTCCCTCCTGAATTACAGCAGGGAGAATGATTGGGTAAATTACAAGTGCTAATTCGAGATCATCAGTCGCACAAATCGGTGGACAAATCAGTCAAATAGGAGAATATTTGGCCGCAAAACTGTCGGGGAAAGCATTAAAAGTCCTGGCAGATTTGGGCACAGATTATATGCCAACATACACGGAATTGGAAAGCGTGTTGTCGGAGAGATTCGGGGATACAGCCCTTGGTGAGACAAGTCATCTGCAGCTTAAGAACTTGCGTCGACGAGCCGGGGAGACACTACCAGAGT
>CM067364.1:45293731-45331231 GCA_034401795.1 Chaetoderma sp. LZ-2023a
CCTCGGTATATACGCTCAGTCATAGATGTGTCATCTATAGTTTGACAATGTGGTGTAAAAGCAACCATACAGGTAAGCTGTTAAATATTTTGAAACTAATTTGGTTGGAAGTTGTTGTTGCTTTAGGCAGCAACAACTTCAAGTCAAATTAGTTCCAAAATATTCAACAAGATGAGCGTTACATAATAAATAATGTAATGTATTGGCACCTACACGACATCACCCACTATTGCTTGAGGAGACAAAGTGGCGGCGATTACTGTTCAAAAGTGCGCGATATTACAAAGCAGATACTCGTGATACGGGTAAGCGAATGTGACAGAATATGAATTATATGCTATCTATATACCATAATCTATCGACTATCGGTGCAGTACAATATAATATTTGAGATGAAATTAGCACCGCTTTAACAAAGATAGGCCTGCTCATAAAATTTGAATGCGATAGAGATTACTATGTAGGTAAATAACAGCAAAATAAGAAACTCGTTTTGTACCGTTATGTAAATAACTGTTTGCAATGACACTGTCTATATATATATATATATATATATATATATATATATATATATATATATATATATATATATATATATATATATATATATATATATATATATATATATATATATATATATATATATATATATTGGATTATTGAATAGACCATTATGTATAAAACGCTATATAGCCGCGACATCAGAGCCGCCTTTGATGTAGCTAACCTTTTATGAGCGTGCAATTCCCTCGTACAATAGTTTCATCTGTTATTGTTGTGGCGCCCTTGGACAATATCCGAGAGAAATGGATCCCTAGATATCTACAGCCGACAAAGACAATGGGAATAATCTATCGAGAATATATCTATTAGTATTTACCGGCAAACACAATGACTGGATGAATTCTACAAGACAAAGCCTTTATCCTGTGCTTGGGGTGAATCACAAACCACGATTCAGTTTTGTTGCTGGGATTGGCAACAGAAACAGAGTTGGACTTGTTTTGGATATTTCCCTAACAGGGCCAGGATTTATGCAGGTGATTCATTCATGCTTATTTGTAAAACATGATAATCTTTTCGGAGACCACATTCCTTGTGCGCCCATAAGCTGGTGGTTCTCTAAGACAGGACTGGTGGTCTGACGACCATCTTTAACCCCTCACGTGTCAGCAGCACCCAAAGCGCTCGAAGTGACATTCATATCAATTAACCATTTAACGGTCTAGATCTTTTCCAAGAAGATTATAATTCTCGCACATAAATTTACAAAAATAATTCTTTTTTGTTGTCCTGCAGATGGACATTTGTCATGACCTCTACAGATGCTGTTTTTTTGTGGTTCAGAACGTTGGATTAATGATTAAGAAAATCGAAAATTCAGTCTACCTAGTGTCCATTTGCAGGCCAAGAGTAAACCACCTAGTCAATTTAGTTTCAAAATATTCAACAGCTTACCTGTATAGTTTTCTGGAAAATTAACGTTCAGAGGGTGCAGGGATCGATTGATCCCAACACAAACAAAGCATGGGTGGAGCCTAGCTAAAGATGGTCGGGGAATAGCTAAAACACGATTCCCCCCCCCCCCATTCAACACATAAAAACATAACATTAATTTATACGGTATGAAATCATTATTAGCTCACCTGTCCTGAAAGGCCAAGTGAACTTATGCCGTGGCGACCGTCCGTCGTCCGTACGTCCGTCCGTCCGTCATCCACAGTCCATCAACTGTTGCTCTAAAACGCTACTCCTCCTTAACCAATAGCCGAATCTTAAATAATTTTGGTCAAAGAATGCTATCGTGCTCGGATCCGGAACTTCCATTTGGAATTTTGATTCATAAATTTTTAAAATTATTAAATTGCTTCTTCTCCTTACCCTTTTGACCGATTTCAATCAAATTTGGCTGAAAGGATTTTATGGTCATAGGTTATAGTACACCCATTCAGAACTTTGATTCGTAAATATTTTTGGTGAAAAACTTGTCAAATTGCTTCTTCTCCTTAGAATTTTGACCGATTTCAACCAAATTGGGCTGAAAGAATCCTATTGTCATAGGCTCTAGAACATCCATTCAGAATTTCGTTGCGTAAATATTTTGAGTGAAAATCCTAGATTTTATTAAAAATTTACCGGAAATTTCCAAATTGCTTCTTCTCCTTACCCGTTTGACCGATTTCAATCAAACTTGGCTGAAAGGATCCTATGGTGGTTATAGAACTTGCATTCAGAATTTCGATTCGTAAATATTTTGCGTGAAAAACTTAGATTTTATTAAAGATTTACCGGAAATTGTCAAATTGCTTCTTCTCCTTTAATCGATTTCAACTAAATTGGGCTGAAAGAATCCTATGGTCATAGGCTCTAGTACTTCTATTCAGAATTCTGATTCATGAATTTTCTTGGCGTGAAAATCTTAGATTTTATTTAAAAATTTCCAAAAATTTGTCAAGTTTCTTCTTACCATTTTGACTGATTGCAATTAAACTTGGCTGGGAGAATCCTATGGTGGTAGGCCTCAGACCTTCTATTCAGAATTTTGATTCATCAATTTTTCCTGTACCGATTTGAGATCTTCTGAAAAATTGTGAGAAATCGTTTACAACGCTACTGTTCATTAACTGCTGGGTGATTTCGACCAGATTGGGCTGGAAGGCCTCTATGGCGGTAGGCTTCAGATCTTCTATTCAGAATTTTGATTTGTCAATTTTTTCGTTGGCCAAAAAAGTCTAATCATTAACCCCTAGGCTGATTGCAACAGAACATGGATGTAATGTCCCGAGGCTGGGAGTGTTGAGAACTCCTATACAAATATTTGGTTGGTATATTTTCCCAGTGGGCATTTTGGTTTTTTAATTTAAAAATTTAATTTAATTTGAAATTTTGACAGTGTTAAGGTTTATGGTAGCTGGCCTCAATGGGATTGAAAAGGTGAGGGTGATAATAACAGATGTCGATTTTGGGAAGTCATCTGGTTTCCAAAAGCTGATATAAATATGATTTAAAACTCAATTAGAATGGCAAACGCCAAATTTTGTTAGGAGTACTGGAGGCGGTCTTGAATGTTTGAAATCTGTCAAATTAGTGATTTCAGGTTCGGGTGGGCGATAAAGCTCACCCAGAGGGGCGATAAAGCCCACCCAGCCTAAGAATAGGTGCTTGCACATATATGCTGCCCATACAGCTTTCTTGACATTACTACGCTGCTATAAGCACTGACACAATTCCAATTTTGATTTAGGGAAGCGATAAAATTTACCGGAAATTGTCAAATTGCTTCTTCTCCTTACTACTTTGAGCAATTGCAAACAAACTTGGCTAAAATGATCCTATGATCACAGGCACCAGAAATTCCAATCGGAATTTTGATTGGTAGAATTTTCCTGTGAAATTTTTTTTTCTATCTTGTTTAATGTATATAATCATGTATATTTAAATGCAAATGGTTCAAATGCTAATGGCCCAGGTGAGCGTCACAGGCCCTTGTGCCTCTTGTATATGTTAAGATTTATTTCGTTTCGTGCCATAAAAGTACACAATTTAAGTCTTTAAAAGCGTACCATTTTAACAATTTTATTTTCAAGAAAAGTGAGCACGTGAGCAAACAGGTAGCACGTGAGCAAACATGTAAGAATCCCTCGAAGTCAGACGAATTTTTTTGTAAATTTATCGCTTTATTTAACTGTATGATGTTTATAGGGGCACATTTTACATGTATGTGTACCCACTTGGTAAAGTACATCCATTTATGCATCCTTTAACTGCATCGGTGGCCCAGGAGAACCACTTGAAGACTGTAACGCGGACCGCCCTGTCGGGTACGTACCGGCCCCGTTCGGCTGGGTACGAAACGGCCAGGTAGGGGATACTCCACGCTCACCCCTCCATCGGCCACATAAGGCCCGCGCATATATAAGCCATTCAGAAGGAGAACGGAATAAGTCTGTGAGATTGCCCTATGCGCATGCGCGGCCATGAGAGGTAAACAAAGAGGTTTATTTGGTCAACGAGCATATGCCCACTGCTCGGCGATCTGCTGCTCTAGTAACCAGCAATAAACACAATGGCAGGCCCGCGCATTTCAACTATTAATTGTTCAGGCCTTGTAAGCCTGGGATGTGCTGATTTTTGCACGCGAAATTAACTCTTTAAAGCGTAGTATAATCCTTGTTCAAGAAACGCATGTTTTCACACTAGATGACCGATCCAAACTGAAAAAGATTTTGACGAATTTTGACTGTTTTTGATCGTTTGCTGTCGGCCATTATTCATGTGGCGTTTCTATATTAATTTAAAAAAATTCACAATATAAAATTGAGAAAATTCAGCGCGATTGCCTGGGTCGTTTATTATGTATGGACGTGGAGTGGGAGAATTGGCCATTGAGGATAATTTCTACTTATGCCCCAAGCATTCAGGCTGAACGGAGAGAATTTTTCAATTTTGTGGCACGATATCTGGTTACTAGAAAGCACATTATTTGGGGTGGAGATTTTAACTGTGTCATGAATATGGCCCTTGATAAAGTGGATGGTTTCCGTACTCAGGGCACCGCTGGTGCCGAAATTCTCCGTATGTTGGTGCGTGATTTTCATCTGTCTGACGTTTATAGATGTTGCCATCCCAAAACAGTCTCTGTCACGTGGCGTCGTAGTAATATTCCTTGTAGACTGGACCGAATTTATGTGTCGGAAGAGTTGAAGAGAAATATTAATAAATGTGAAATTACCCCTTGTTGCTTGTCTGACCACTCACATGTTATCATAACTTGCAGTTCTTTCGATGGCATTATGTCTGGGCCTGGCCGGCTGGTATTTTAATAATATTTTTTTGGAAAGAAGCTTTTGTGAAATTTTTCAAATCATATTTGACAGATGATCTGTTTCAGTTAAATAAATTTCAAAATTTTACGGCAGAAGTTTGGGATGATTTAAAAACGGATATGGAAGATAATTTAATGATTATTAATTATTGTAGATTTAGCCGCCGAACCTAAATAAAGATAGCCGTGCTTTAAGAGAAAGACTTGTGGCATTAACTGAAGCGGATCTTTCCGATAACAATGGCCAGTATACTGATCAAATTACAGCCATTAAGTCCGAAATTTACAACTTTTATATGAATCTGAACAAGGGTGCAATAGTCCGTTTCAAGAACTCGGGATAAAATTATTAAAAAATTAACAAATGATGATGATGATGATCAGGAAATTACTGATAGCGAGGAATTATTGAAATATGTCCGTAAATTTTACGCAGATATGTATTCTAAAGAGTCAATTGATAACGAAATTATGAAAGAGTTTATAGCGGATTCACCCAAAATTATAAAACCCTCTGTTAGATTATGTGAAGCACCTTTTGATAAAAAAGAATTATTTGAAGCTTTGAAGGACATGTCCGGCAATAAATCGCCAGGTTTCGATGGTTTTATTAAAGAATTTTATTTAACATTTTGGGACATTTTTGGTGATATTCTAGTTCAGTTATTTAATAATTGCCGTCAAAATAAGAGCTTAAGTGCTTCACAGAAATGTGGTCTTATTTGTCTAATCTGTAAAGACCGTCAAAATGCTCAATTAATTAAGAATTGGCGCCCAATTTCCTTGCTGCCAGTCGATACAAAAATATCTTCAAAAATGTTAACAAATCGTTTAACTTTGTTAATGTCAGAGTTGGTTCACCCTGATCAGACGTTCTGTGAGGGGGGGGGGGGAGGGGGGGGAATCGATTTCTGATAATCTACATTTATTAAGTAATATCTGTGATTACGTCACGCTAAGAGATTGATCTTTGTCTTTCATTTGCCCGGACCATGAAGGTGTTCGATAGGGGGGGTGGGGGTGGGGGTGGTGATCATGAATATTTATTTACTTTGCTTCAAAGTTTCGGCTTTGGAGTGGAATTTATAGACATGATCAAGTTTCTATATACTGACATCACAAGTTCGGTGTTAGTAAATGGATTTATATCGGATGCTTTTCCTATCCAGAGATCTGTATGACAATGATGCTCGCTATCACCTTTGTTTTATGTTTTAGCTTTAGAACCATTTGCCATCAAAGTCAGATCTGACCCGGTGATAGAGGTAGTGAAATTACCTGGTCATCACGGGAATGTGAAAATCTCACTATATGCAGACGATACAATTTTTTTTAACTCTCCTAAAGCCGTTAAACGTCTGCTTTTTTGGTCGTCTTATTTCGGTAAAGCTTCAGGTTCGAAATTAAATTTGAGTAAATTAAAAGGCCCGGCTCTTGGTAAATGGAAGTCCTCAGCAGACCATGCCTTCGGCATCTCATGGCCTGATGGACCAGTTAAAATCGTGGGCGTGTTTTTCGGAAATGGTGCAACTTGGGAAACAAATTTTGCACCGATTTTTAAGAAATTTGATACTTGTTTAAATCTATGGAAATCCCGTGATTTATCTATTTTTGATCGCGTCACTGCAGTCAAATCTTATGCAGTTGCAAAATTATGGTACATTGCTTCACATACGGGACTACATGCCCATTATGTCAAATTATTTACAAAATGTGTGTTTTCTTTTATTTGGGGTTCTCCACGATGGGAGCCAATCAAAAGAGAGGCGTTATATTTACCTATCTCTAAGGGTGGTCTGAATATTATGGCTATTGAACTAAAATCGAAATCTTTCTGCCTAGTCCATATACAGTGTGTTATCAATAACTGTGGTGCTACTACGATTCATTTCGCTGTGTATTGCATTGGTATGTCTTTAAGACAGCATAATGCCAGACTGGATTCTAGTTCATTGTTACACAGTTTCGATAGATCACCTTTTTAAAACTTAGGCAGGTGTAGCCTGACTGGTCGAAACCCATAAGTTCTAGTGAATTTTACCAATTATTACTCAATAAACGGTCAATTGACCTTAGGATTGAGAAGAAATTTAGGAATATTAAGTTTACAGCGTCATGGCGTAATGTTAGTTCAAAGTTTTTAGACCCATCACTGAAAACGGTGCTCTTTAAATTATGCCATGATGTCCTACCAGTAGGAGAATATTTAAAGAAAATCAACCTTGGTCTGTCCTTTGATTGTCCATTATGACACCATCTATTAGCGACAGCTGAGCCCTAGATGACACATTAATGAAGTTCTTCTGTTTTTCAGCTGCGGGAGGGAGCTGAGAGTGCAATGAGCTCATCATATTCCTGGCTGCTTTGGCGATAAACTCTATCTGGAGATTTAGAGTTCCTGCTAAGCAAACTAAACTGGTAGATGCAACTTCAACAGATTTGATATATTCCTTTATGGCGAAATTAAAATTTACAATTATTATTGATAGATCTAAGCTTTCCGAATCGAATTTTGAAAAATATTGGTGAAATTTAAAATTATTCTGTTCAGTTGGAACTAATAATCAACTGGTTTATACCTTTGATTAGCTCCAGATAGGGTATATGCGTGTATGCGCGTGTGTATGTATATATATGTATATGTATATGTATATATGTATGCCTGCATACATATGTATGTATTTTTATTTTATTGACGCACTGGCAACGTGTGGCTTCAATTTCCATGTGCTAACTTAGCCGACAGTCATGCACCCATTAGTTTAATTTGTTGATCACCATCTCCCGGTTGGGGGAATCGAACCGCCATTCTGCAACTCCGCATAGCATCAGCAACCAGACATCTTTCCACTGGACCACCGCGCCAAGACTATTAAGTCTAGGTTTGGCCGACCAGTTTTCACATGTCTGATATACTGACACACTGACGATTCATATGGGACTATCTGTGGATGCATCTGCCACGATTCAATCCTAGGCTTTTTACACCTATTGTACTTTGACTCCAGCACGGCTCTGGCAGTACATGTATTTTTATTTTATTGACGCACTGGCAACGTGTGGCTTCAATTTCCATGTGCTAACTTAGCCGACAGTCATGCACCCATTAGTTTAATTTGTTGATCACCATCTCCCGGTCGGGGGATCGAACCGCCATTCTGCAACTCCGCATAGCATCAGCAACCAGACATCGTTCCACTGGACCACCGCGCCAAGACTATTAAGTCTAGGTTTGGCCGACCAGTTGTATGTATGTATTTTTATTTTATTGACGCACTGGCAACGTGCGGCTTCAATTTCCATGTGCTAACTTAGCCGACAGTGATGCACCCATTAGTTTACGTTGTTGATCACCATCTCCCGGTCAGGGGATCGAACCGCCATTCTGCAACTCCGCATAGCATCAGCAACCAGGCATCTTTCCACTGGACCACCACACCAAGACTATTAAGTCTAGGTTTGGCCGACCAGTTGTATGTATGTATTTTTATTTTATTGACGCACTGGCAACGTGCGGCTTCAATTTCCATGTGCTAACTTAGCCGACAGTGATGCACCCATTAGTTTAATTTGTTGATCACCATCTCCCGGTCAGGGGATCGAACCGCCATTCTGCAACTCCACATAGCATCAGCAACCAGGCATCTTTCCACTGGACCACCGCACCAAGACTAAAATGTCGAGGATTGGCCGACCAGTTTTCACATGTCTGATATACTGACACACTGACGATTCATATGGGACTATCTGTGGATGCACCCGCCACAATTCAATCCTAGGCTTTTACGCCTATTGTACTCTGACTCCAGCACGGCTCTGGCAGTATATGTATTTTATTTTATTGACGCACTGGCAACGTGCGGCTTCGCATGCATTGTAGGCCTAACTGTAGTATGAACGTGACGCTATTCCTTTAAAACCTGGAATGCACCTGTACTCCTATAAAATACTACGTTTACTACGCCGCTCCATTCATAACTTTCTCTTATCGTCAGCTCTGACCAGCCAGATCGTATCGAAGGCCATCAACGCCAAAAATACAAAACTCAAATGGAACAGGCTAATTTCAAATGGATCACAAAGAAATACCAAACAATCCAGGCAACGCCGTCAAATAGAACATACTAATGCCAAACGGTACAGACTAATGTGTCAAACAGAACAGGCTATTGTTAAACAGAACAGGCTATTATCAAACAGAACAGGCTATTGTTAAACAGAAAACAATATTGTTAAACAGAACAGGCTATTGGCAAACAGAACAGATTAATGTGTCAAACAGAAGAGACTAATATCAAACAGAACAGGCTATTGGCAAACTGAATAGATTATTGTCAAACAGAACAGAGAACTACGACCAACAGAACAGACAACTAGGACCAACAGCACAGACAACTATGACAAGCAGAACAGACAACTACGACAAACAGAACATACATCAATGGCAAACAGAACAGACAACTACGCCAAATGAAATAGGCTAAAGTCGGCGCCACTCCAGTCTCTATCCAAGGGAATATAACTCACTGGGTACCCCATAGAGGTAGTTATATTGACTAGAGAAAGCGCGCCCGATACTCCACTATTACGCTCAACGTCTAGCGCTCAGACAGGCTGGCGCGGTCAATTAGTATGGCAAAAGAGAGACATCGCTATTACGCATAAACGCGGGCTGGCGGGTCTATGTATACAAACAAACCGTAAAAAACTACTCGAGATTTTTAAATACAATTTGGAACATACATAGAGGGGTGCATGTTTTAAATAATCCCCGATTTTCAGGCATATCGGTTAAGTATTGCAACGAAACCCCTTTCAAAATACTCAGTAATATTCATTACTGTTGTTGCTATATTCCATGTCTAAAACTACCGTTGTGTAAAAATTACCTGAGATTTTAAAATAAAATTTGGAACTCATATAGAAGGATCTTTAAAAAAAATAATCCCCGATTTTCAGGAATCTTAAAAGTAAATTTTGTCAAGTAGATTCCCCCATTTCAACGAAATTCCTTTCAAAATAGTCAGCAATATTCATTACTGTTGTTGATCTATACCGTATCTAAGTAGTCAACAAACAAACCACTGTTGAGTAAAAACTAATTACGATTTAAAATTTTTTAATTTGGAACATAATATAAATTATTTAGATGGACGTATGTTTTAAATAATCCCCAATTTTCAGTGAGACTTGTACCCGAATCAGCGAAATCATTTTCAAAATGGTTAACAATCTTCGTATTTACCATACCTCTCATTATATAATCATATTATCAACATAGGTAACCATGTGTTAAATGGTAGAGAGAAATCAGTAAAAATTGAGATTGGAAACTTTAGATGCCTGAGACAGTCAAAGTTTTCAAAAATATTCTACCAGTTCTATATTTAGTTACCCTGAACTGTTAACGAGTATTATAACGTTTGTTAAAAAGCAACATTTAGTCAGATTGCTTTCAAAATGGATTCTGATATGTTTAAATATAATCGGCGGAACAGTCACCGCCAACAATTGTAATAATTGTGATAAATGTATTAGGGCCTATTCTTATTGTGGCCACGGGGTAAATATAGGAACAAACAAATGGATCAGAAAAATCTAGAGATTTATTAAAAATAATAACCAGATAAACGAGAGAATTTCAGAGATTGCGGACGCTCACCATCCCATTTTTTGTCACATTATAAAGTTTTCAGATTTTCCAGATTTTTTGGATTTTTCTTTTTTCAAAACCATGCCAAAAGTTGTGGAATCCTAAGTGTTAAACTTTTGAGTCAAATCGGACCAGCAGTTTCCGAGATATCCAAAGATCCTGAATTTGATCCGATCTGGACACATTTTTTACGCGGCTCACATACTTGGAAATCCTCTTGCGCGGCAAGTTCCTTCGCTGTGTTAATACGCATGCCTTGAATGCAAAACTGACCCATTTCAAAAAATGCAAAAACCAATTTTATTCACTATCAATTTGTTTCATAACTGTAGTAGAGCGATGTAGTATAAATGTAAATGTTAATGTACATTCGGCTAAAATGTCCAGCAGTACAAACTTTGACGGATCAGACACTGGGCATGTGCGACGTCGTTGGTGTTCCATCGACATCCGTGACACCATATGCCGACGGTAGGCGTATGATCAAGAAAACAGAACCTAAAGAGATGGTGTACACCTGCACGGAGTGCTATTGTCTATTACCAATCAAACAGTATCCGCATGGGTGTCCTGTAATCGGTGATACTCCGACTGATACACAAAAAGCAAACATGACGCAGTTTGTTACCAAACTGACAACCACGCCTGTGCGGATCTGCGAAGACTGAGACCTATCTCAAAACACGGCCCTTTTCAGAGCCCACAAATCATTCGAAAGAGAACTCTTTATCTGTTCGAAAAATAAAATAAGGTAATAGTTTTTACACACAACAACCCTCTTCACACATGCATACACACGCACACATTCTGATTCTTCAAAAGTGGTCGATAGAATATCGACAGCGATCTAGACAGGCGCGCTCCGTTTAAGCGCGGAGAACAGCGCCAGGCAGAGGCCGGCCGCCATAGCATTCCCCCTGAGCATCCTCCCTCCTCCTCCTCCTCATACGACCTCCCTTATCAGACCACCTCTTAAACTCTATTTTTTACATCCTATTATCATACCTCCTCTTAAACTCTATTGTTTTTACCTTACATACCACGATAGATAACCACGGAGGGGGGGGGGGGGGTAGGGGGGCGCCGCTGCTATGTTAAAACGTAAAATACACAACTTTTAGGGGTTAACATTTTCAAGACATGAACTCTTAACATGATTCATTGCGTGCCCGCTCTAGCGGGCACGCTTCTATTTATTGCTGCCTTGAATTGCCTATAGGCGCGGCCATTTCGCGCAGGGGATTGTGGGGCCGTGTCTCGCGAGATCTTCATCGATATGAGATCTAATAATTCTCGGTGCGAAGACACGGCCCTATTTTTAGATTGCTGGATATCTCATAATTATGATCTTCATGCGCGTGATTCATGGCGAGTTCTCTTATTTGTTCTGGTCCGACTGTGATAGAGCTTGCGCGGCGATGAAAGCTTAATTATTTTAATAATCAGCCAACGGAACTCCAAATAACTACTCTAAATAAGCTTCTTTTGCTGGAGGACTGCGTACAAAACATGTTTATCATTCCTTCTGCAGATGAAAGTACTCAAGCACACGCCCACTCGAGGCGTCTCTTATATGTCCACTTTAGAACTCTATCAAACTGACCACAAATGGCTTTTTGCGGTGATCGTGAGAACTATCCATTAGCATTAGCTACTCGCCGGAGAACTTGTTTTGAAAGTTTACCACTGGATTGACTGGTTGGATAACCGATCCTATAATTCCAGTAGTAAATTGCAAAAGAAGAACCATAATGGTCTCTTGGACGACAAATAGACATAGAGCATATGACGTCATAATTATTTAGGTCAGATGTAGCTGGACCTCACAATCAAAATGTGTAATGAATGACGTATCTGGCTCAACCAGGAACATTGAATAGCCAGTCAAGTATGCGAATTGCACGTCTTTACTATTTAATCAACATGCTGTTGAATATTTTGAAACTAAATTGACTAGGCGCTGTTCGAATTGTATGTCTTTGCTATTTATTCAACAGCCATTTTCTATGATAATGGCTGGGTTCGATCTGTAACTGAAGGAAAAGACGTCATAATCAATTACTTCATATACAGGCTGACGTCACAATCCAAAATGTGTAAATGAATGGTGTATCGAGCTCAGTCATGAACATTGAAAAGTCCCGCAAGTGTACGAATTGTATGTCTACTGTTTAATCAACATCGTGTTGAATATTTTGAAAGTAATGTGACCTGGCATTATTGCGGCCAGAGGCAGCACACCTTTAAAAGCACCCAGTCAAATTAGTTTCAAAATAATCATCAGCTTACCTGTATAGTTACCTCGAAACTGGAAGTCTGGGAATTCATTATTCAGCGTATATATATACATTGATTCCAACACGCAAAACGGGGTGGCGCTTAGCTAGAAATAGGCGTGGCATACCTAGAAATGGATCTTTCTATTGAAATTGTCATGAGCAAATTGAGCATTACATGGCTAATACCACTTGGTAATGCGTGGTCCACACAATATGGACCTCTTGTATTAAGAGACCACCCATATTTATAGGTCACAAATTTTAACAAGGCCAATCATAGATTGTTGCCTGAATACAATGTACTCGTCCTCTGACGGAGGGACGATAATTAATACCACTTGCTAATTGGCATTTTCATGTTGTCTATCCATCATATTACGTCATATGATGTCATAATCAACGACGTGACGTATAGGATGCCGTCATAATCATGACGTCATGACTGACTCAATTTAGTCCGTCTTAAATGCTTAATAGTCCGACACGTTGTACGAATTGTATGTCTTTGCTATTTACAAAACATGCTGGTGAATATTTTGAAACTAATTTGACTGGGCGATGTTACTGCCACAAGCAGAAACAGCACCCAGACAAATTGGTTTCAAAATAGTCAACACCTTACCTGTATAGTTTTCTGGAAATTGATAGTCAAGAAGCTCAGAGATCCAACGATATCAACACGAGCGCGGTATTAATGTATTAATGTACCATCCGGATTCAGTGACCGATTGACTAACGTTAGGCCTATGGAAGTCATTTCAAGCAACCGCCACCAAGATGTGACTTACTTGGGCACAATTGTGTGTGTTTTCTAACAAAATCCTTTAGAATGTTTAACACCGAAATTTCAATATCTCAGATCAAGACAACTATACGAATATCTTTTTAATACTTTGACTGGTAGCCCACCCACCCTACCCACCTACTTGTTGCTATCATAGACCTGTATTAAGTATTGCAACGACAACGACTGCCCATGTAAGCCTATCATCTTCTCTTAATGTATTTTAACCATTTCATGAGGAAGCCGCCAAAACCGGCCTCTACAGTGATCTTGAGGATGTTAATTTGCAGGTCAAGAGAAGATCGTTTTTGAAAATTCACCACTGAAATGACTGGCTCGATAATTGAGTCAGTCATTCCAATAGTAACTCTTCAAAACAGTCGTCTATTGGCCTGCAAATAGGCACTCAATAACCAAATATTTTTGTTATATTCTTGACTCAATTTAAGTAATACAGGGTTAATAAATTGTGAGGACGACGATGATGTACCATGTCTGTTTAACCTGTTGCATTCGAGATAGGGTAAAAATTACAGACTTGTTACAGACAGTCTTGAGGCGTACTATGTGTGTGGTAAATTTCAAAAGAAAAACATGCGTAATAATATTGTAGAGGGCGAAAAAGTAGACAGAGTTCGCTAACAATAATGGATCCATCTAAAAATAAAGGCTTGACTTCTTCGAAACTACACCTCTAATGTAATGACCGGTCATCTTCTTACGTTATCACGACCACTAGACTGTTACACAGACTCAACTTCGGATACCAGACAGACCAGGACCCAGTCTATCTCCGTAGCAGACTAGAAGCAACACTGTGGATCGTGAAATCGCTACGCCAATGGCTACTCAATAGGCCCCTACATAAGAGATACATTTCTCGATCTCGTATCGAAAGAGAACTCGCGGGATACGAATGAATAATGGATGTGTGATTATCAGTAGTATACTTTTGTCTTTAATCCATCCGTGGGAATAAATCCATGAAGGGCCAATGCAATTATGTAGCAGTATTGATAGACTACCAATGTTCCAAATTTCCAGTCAAAACTGCTGTCAATAATATTGTAGCAGATTGTTGAATACAGAAATCAACCGAAAGTGTAGGCCTATGCATGTGCTAAGTTAAGAACGTCTACAGGAAATTCGGCCACAGAATTTCAAGCATATAGTTAGATAGGTATATCAATACGCTAGTGAAGTAATGGATTGAGGTTACAAATTTTTTTACCATGAAGGAATTTCGTAGTGCACAATTTCATACCGAAAATTTGCTAAATCTCCGGTGAGTCACAGTTTTCAGTGCCCTATTGTCTGTAGTATGTTTAGCCCCATAATTTCACCTACATAGACTTGAACCTTAATTTACTAGGTATATTCCGAGTCTAACAAATTCTAGATGTAATAATTTTATTAGGCAAAAATTGGCTTAAATGTTGGGTTTTTCGTGCTTTTCGGTGCCCTACTGTCTGTATGTAATATGGTCGACTCCAGAAATTCGCTCACATAGACGTAGAGAGATT
Organism: Chaetoderma sp. LZ-2023a; assembly: GCA_034401795.1. Classification (NCBI taxonomy): domain Eukaryota; kingdom Metazoa; phylum Mollusca; class Caudofoveata; order Chaetodermatida; family Chaetodermatidae; genus Chaetoderma; species Chaetoderma sp. LZ-2023a. The sequence continues at coordinate 45,308,796 of CM067364.1, forward strand.
TGAATACGATAGTTATATTGGGAATTAAAAAAAATTCGACCGTGACGTAATTTCGTAGTATACGATTTCATCGCGTAAATTCGTTTCAATTTTGGCAGATCTGCGGGTTTTCAATGCACTACTATTACCTGTCTGCAATAGGTTTGGCCACATGATTTCACCGATATGGTTAGATAGCGATATGAACACGCTAATGAATCTTGAGTTTTCTACCACGTAGTAATTTCGTAATATTCAATTTAGTAGTCACGGACAGTTGTCAAATGCCAACAATTTACTATATTCGGTATCAGAATGTCTTTTCTCGATTTGTAATAATTTTTTTATATGTGGATGTATATAACTCAATATGAGCTAGTGCTTTTGCACAATTCTACCATCAAGTAATCTCATCGTAGGTAGTTACATATTCGCCGTATGGCCCCATTATAATATGGTTGGTTCACATTCACCACATTCAGATAGGTGTCGGTATGTCCTGGCATATCGCTCATAATGGGTTCGGCCCCAGAATGTCACCCATATGTTTAGATAGGTATAGGCATACACTTACGGGGTAGTGAGATTTAAAACTATCTACCATGAAATAATTTCGGCTCAAATTTAAGCCGATTCGTTGTTTTCGTTGCACCCAGTCAAATTAGTTTCAAAATAGTGATCAGCTTACCTGTATAGTTACCTTGGAATTGGAAGTCTGGGAATTCATTATTCAGCGTATATATAGACATCGATTCCAGCACGCAAAAAAGGGGTGAAGCTTAGCTAGAAATAGGCGTGGCATACCTGGAAATGGATCCCTCTATTGAAATTGGCATGAGCAAATTGAGCATTACAGGGCTAATACTACTTGTTAATGCGTGGTCCACACAATATGGACCACTTGTATTAAGAGAGCACCCGTATTTATAGGTCACATTTTAACAAGGCCAATCATAGATTGTAGACCCTTGCCATCCCGAACGCGCATAGACCTGAATACAATACACTCATCCTCTGATGGAGCGAGGGTAATTAATACCACTTGCTAATGGGCCTTTTCAGGTTGTCTATCCATCATATTACGTCATATGACGTCGTAATTTATTAAGTGACGCGTAGGATAACGTCATAATAATGACGTCATGACTGAATCGATTTAGTCCATCTTAAATGCTTAATAATCTGACACGTCGTACGAATATTTATGTTTTTGTTATTTAATAAAAAATGCTGTTGAATATTTTGAAAGTAATTTGACTGGCCGCTGTTGCTGCCATAGGCAGCAACAGGACCCAGTCAATTTAGTGTCAAAATGTTCCACGGCTTACCTGTATTGTTTTCTTGAAATTTATCGTCTAGTAGTTCAGAAATCCATCGATCCCAACTCGAGAGTGATATGGGTGGAGTTTAGCTAGAGATGGGCAGGGCATAGCTAAACTGGAAAGGTTCATTGTATTAATAAACCTCCACAGTTTTCAGTGCCCTATTTATTGTCTGTAGTATGTTCAGCCCCATAATTTACCCCCCATAGACTTGAGCTTTAATAAGCTGGTTATATCCGAATCTAACAATTCTACCATCAAGTAATTTGGTAATATGTAGTTACATATTCGCCATATGGCCCCATTGTAATATGGTTGGTTCACATTCACCACATTCAGATAGGTGTCGATATGTCCTGACATATCGCTCATAATGGGTTCGGCCCAGAATATCACCCATATGTTTAGATAGGTATAGGCATAAGCTTACGATGTAGTGAGATTTAAAAATTTCATAACGTAAATAAGCTCAAACTTAGGATAATTCATGGTTTTCATTGCAATACGTTCACCCCCAGAATTTCACCCACAAATACTTATAGGAAATATGCTAGTTGTATTCCGAATTTAAAAAAATTCTACAGGAACGTAATTTCATAGTACACAATTCCATACCGAAAATTGGCGCAAATTCTGTCAGATCAACGATTTTCTGTACCACACTGTTTGCAATAGGTTCGACTCCAGAAGTTCACCCATATGGTTAGATACGTATATGAATATGCTAATAAAGTATCAAAGGTTTAAAAGATGTTTACTATACAGTAATTTCGTCATATGCAATTTAGTAGTGGCACACCATTGTCAAATTCCAATAATGTACTATATTCGGTACCAGAAAATCTCTACATGCCTTGTAGCCAGTTTTCGAACATAAGGCCATGTAGAACTCACTATGTTCTCGTGCTGTGCGAAATATTGTCATAATTCTCCCACCAAACATATATTATAGTAATGTGAAAATATTTTTATATATCCCATATTATTAGCCGCGGGTACTGGTAGAACCTGACATATCAGGCTAATACCCTAACATTTGCACATATGGTCAACAAGATCGTCATCATTACAACGATTGAGGCCGATTTTGGCCTTTTTGTCGAGCAAAAATATTTGATTTAATAGTTTGTCACTGTTTCCAGTAAAGATATCGTTTAATAGATATGATAGCTAAATGAAACAGATCACGATTGTGCCTGTTTCCCACTGGGTCTTGTCAGAATGTTTTATACTATATCATTTTCGTTGGAGAAAACTAGGTTCACGGTATTGGTTCTATCCTGGCCACTTAACTTTGTTAAAAAAGGTTATCTGTCGGTACAGATCGGGGTCCTGTATTGCATCAAAAATATACTTGCTTTGTGCATTTCACTAGCATTGCAGTGTATATTTCACCAATATATTTCCGGGTAATAAGCTCTTCATGTCTGTTTAGGAAGGTATCAAGATTTAGGTTTAGAATTTTCTTTACAGTTTTTCTTTAATATGTTTGAATGGGTGTCAGGGTCTGTACTGCTTCTTGCGCTGATTTTCTACTGACTGGGTTGCCAGTTCTGTTGATTTCTTTATCTTTACAAGTTGTTGATACCTAATGACCCAAATTTGATCTGTTACGCTCTGTTGATGCAGTAGTGCAATTTTCTCATCACTGGCTGCTCTTAATTGTGTCTGCTCCTCTCTATGTTAAGGAGTTTGGCATGGAGAAAAAGGATGGATGGAAAAATTGTTGGACTGACCAAAAATATAAGCTGCTTTTCCTAGCCCATAGCTAATACTGCCAATGTCTTTTTGCAAGAAATATTCCTTCTTTTGTGTTTATTGTCCGCGTATATTTTTGTCATAAGTGGCTTGTATGCCTTTATATAACTTCATTTTTTCATGAAACAGTTGAGTTTATTCTTAGAATTATAATAAGCTCCGGGCACGCTATTTACCATTGATGCCTTGCATCAATATGTGTACTTGTTATAAATATTGATTCTCAACTGTGCTAGCATGATCGACATTCTTCTCACATACCAGTGCGTATGATCGACATTGTTCTAAAACACCTGTGTGCATATAGTCGCCATTGTTCTCCAAACAATAGCGACCATAAATGTAGAATTGTGGGAATATAGTCGCCATTGTTAGCAAAACAATAACGATCATAAATGGAGCGTTTTGATTGGTTAAAATAGACACCCTGCGGTGAAGAACAATAGCGACCAGGTACACCCATTACTACTTATGGTCATATGCTTTCTTGTGTTGAAACGTGGGCCATACTGGACACTAGTTTCTGAGATATTCATAGATCCAGAATTAAATCCGATCCATTCCAGATTCTTTTAACGGGATCACGGCCGAAGTCTGGAAATCATCGTGAACGGCAGTTTTTTTAGATACAGACGTGTGCGGACAAAAATACCCTCTTCCCCTTACAGAGAAATGGCAACAAATTCAATTTATTTACAAATCCAGGTAACATTTTACACAAATGTACAATATTTACAAATAACTATGTACATATATATTACTACAAATATTATTATTATCATTATTACAATCACTAGTACCGTCACCATCATTTGTCACCTTGATTATTATTGTCATATTGATTATTATCATCATCTGTATTACCATCATATCACTGTCAACATTATGGCATTATAACAATATGTTATCATTATGACTATTATAACTTTAACATTACACAACTTATTTCATTTCAACATCAATATTATTCTTTTTACAAACATATTATCTTTATATCATTGTCATTTTGTAGCAGTGAGCCATCATACATGTAGCAATATAATATAAATAATAGCGTTATCATTATATCATTCTGTCGCTATGTCATTATCATTGCGGGTGTCCTTAATTTGGCAATTATTTCATCATTATTGTGGACTAATCTACAATTATTATACAGAAAAAAGAGATCTATACAGAACTGAAAAATAGTTTTTGGGCATGTATATTAGCACAAAACTAAGGCGTCCACTCCAAAACAGTTTCAAAATATTCAGTAGCTTATCTGCATGATTTGAAATTGAATCACCCCAGCTTAAAAGCGATAATTACTCCATAATCAAGTTGATTTTCACATTGGGAGATGTATTACATAGGTAACAGAAAGCTATTGTTATCGAGAACAGCAACATATTTTAGCATAACCAATTCAAAATGCAAAACAGTTTCACATGTGGAAGATTTATAAGGTGTAAGCGCAGTGAAAGCCAATAATCATTTTGACCATTAAATGGTAAAAAAGCAAGTTTTGCTGAATCAGTGTCCATTCGCCGGACAAGACTATTTGTGAAGATTTAGAACTGTAATCACTGATTCTGTTACCGAGCCAGTCATCCGAGTGGTAAATGTTCAAAAAATGACCTCTTGACCTGCGAATGGACATTGTCCATGACCACTGCATAGCCTGTCTGTGGCTCAGTTGACCACTAAATGGCCAAAGGTGATCGTAGGTCATTATCATACCACATTACTGACCTTGAAACAGAATTGATTTGGTCAATTTGCTTCTGACATTACGACATTTGATACCTTCTGTGTATAGCCGGCCAACATGAAAGTGCTTCACTGTAGTGTATTCCTTTATGATTAATTTAATTAGCGACATTACATTATTCTCAGGAAACTCAGAATCATATATATGCTAATTAAGGGGTAGAGATAACTGTCCCAATGGAAGACATGACAATACCGTGCATTGTACTTTTAGTAACAGATTTCGTGAGATATCCGGCCTACCATTGACAATGAACCCTCTTATGCACTTTTCAGTTATGTTGCAAATTTCAACAAGGCTAAAAATCTATTAAAGCTCCTGCATCGGCTGCAGCTGTCAAGGCTGCTGAACATGTGCTACAAGTAAGGCTCCTCAACAATTTTCGAACAATTAATCCTGCAATATACACAACGATATTCTGTGCATATACACAGACATACTGCAACACAGCATAACTGTAACAAGCTGGGAATAATCATGCTCATTTGATGCAACATCTACATCAGCTGTATTGTCACTACCCGGAATCAAAACTTCAAAACTTCAACCCTACGACTTAAAGATACACTGTGTGTGTTATTGTATGTTTCTAATTCTGCTTGCTGTTGGAGAGGGGTACCAACTATTATTACCCCTCAGTAATGTCACATGACCAAATGTTGTTATTTGATTGGTTAAGATCAGGGATGGATGATCTGGTGTTCCCCCACGCGAGGGCAATACCACACGGTGCCCCCGCGCGAAAAACGTGTTTTTGTGTTACTGCGCAGCTAGCCATAAAGCTCTTTATAATAATATGCATGTTGCTAAAATGGCCGATACGCGCCCGCTTCGGAATTGTTGAATTTCAAGATTTCAAGTGACTCAATTTCAAAACAACTATACGGGAACGCGGTTGCATATTTTGAAACTAATTTGACAGGAGCTGTTGCTGCAGCAAGTTTGTATATTCAGCAAAACACTTGTAGTCGAATAGCGAATGCATTACTCGACAAATTAATCATAGCCATAAAAACGGCGAGTTAGTTATCGATCGCAATCTTGTACATTTCTTCGTGACGTGATAATAATGATCCGCGTGACGAGCGTGTTACATATGGAAATCAACATACCGATGTGAAATGGATTACTCATGGAATTAATTGTCCAAGTAATTAGTCTATGGTAAGCCCATACAGAAGTATGATGTTATTCCTGATTGACTCTCTAGCGTGAACACGACCATAGACGCCATTTTTGGAGTACAGCCAATAAGCAGATCTTTTGCTTTTCGTGACCAAATTTAGCCATTGACTGGTTAAGCAAATTGTCATGTCATATTACATAGATTAGCTAAGATTAGCAATCTACATAACGAGTTTGACAGCAGATCTTAATAAACGATTGTGATAGATTTGTTATCAAATACAGTGGTCAGATGCGTTACTCCAGTATATGACGTCATAATCAATTCACCCTTCCAGAGAATCTACCCATCATATGACGTCATAATCAACTACGTGATGTGTAGAATGACATCATAATGAATGGCGTCATGAATGATGTCGAAAAGTACGTCATGAACGCATATTTTATTGCTGACTGTCACTAATCACAAGACGGCTGTTGTGATCATTCATGCGTAACTTGAATGTGGCACACAGTGTTTTATTCAGGGTTTATACTTCTTAGCCGCCTATGACACCAGGATTGGATGGGCGTGACTTTACAGACTCCCTCCTAAATGTTTTTATTTTCCATGCATAGTAAAATCTCTCCTGCCATATATACATATAATTGTGGCCTAACTGATTGATCATCATCATCATCATCATCATCATCACCATCATCATCATCATCATCACCATCATCATCGAATTTTAAGTGTTTTTTTATATCTTTTACAAACACATCCTGAAATAATGTTAGATAACAGCAAACAGACCACATTTGACTGATCTGTGGAAAAAGAGTTGGAGGAATGCAACAAGCAAAGACTTTATATTGTTTTATTTTGGAAATAAGTCTTTCAACATGGATATGATGTCTTGCAATTTTGTGTGTTAGCCGAGTATCTGCCATAGACATTTGGCTGCCAGAAGAAGCAAATGATGGCATATTTAAGTTTATTCCAATCTCTTTATGTTCTGCTGAAATTGTAAAACCTTTGTCTGCCATAACTGAATCATCAACATTAACGTATCCTACTTCAATCATTTGCTTGAGAAGATCGAAAAATCCACTTTTTTGCTGATTGCTTTATCAGATATTGAGTCAGTGAAAATTTCAGAAACAAATGTAATAGATCCATTTGGATCACAGCCCAGTAAGCATTTTAGTGTTGTAGCTGACTTGTAATTACTATATAACTGACTTTGTACTGCCAAGACACGTGGAATGTGTGTTTTTATTTCAGTTCCATCGATGATAATTAATGTATTTGCAAATTCCTTTTTGAAACTGGAAGGCATATTCTGAATTATGGCATCACGATGTGGCCAAATACCTAATTGTCCAAACTTTAAATACATATGAGAAATAACTGTTCTGAAAATACTACTGCTGGATTGAACAGACACTCCAAACCATACTGCTAGGTCTTTAAGTCCAAAATTATGTCTCAATCGACACAGAGTTAAAAATAAACAGTCTTTGGGATCCAGCTTCCTGATATCACTTCTATCACATTTCAGCTTAAAGCCTTCAGGGAAAAGAAACATAAATAGAGAAAGGAATCTTATATATGTAATTCCTGTATAGTAATTAAAGACATTTTTGACATTTTCTTTGTCTAAGACGGCTTGTACACAAAATTGTCCACCTTTATTTTGAATCTCTTTCTTTAAATCTGCAATTTGACCATCCTTATCTTTGATTGCTTGCTTTAGGGCTTTTATTCTGGCAGTCTTTTGTTTGACAACTTCCTGATGGTGCTTCATCAAAGCATTTATCTTGAGATCTGTGTGCTGACCATGCTCAAGTACGAAAATGCCTGAAACCGAAGGAAATTTCAATTTCCCTGAGCTCTAACAATAATTACCATTACATTACTTATTGATAACAACCACTTTAGAGCCTGTGCCCATAGACTTTAGACTTTCACATAAACTCCTACTGGTTCCTGGAACCGGGTACCCGTTCAAACAATCGGGTCCCCTTTCGTATGAACTGCCATTTGTTTGCCTAACATAAGCAAGAGGGAATTTATTACGCAGCAACATTTAGCTACTAACGCCTGAATATCTTTCTTTAGCGGTATCATAAAAAGCCGGGGTGGATATGCGTGGTATGAGCAATATTAAAACTGTGATAGAGTGAATGCACTCCCATTCGTTGTTATTTGATTGTGACTCATTGGAATTTGTATTGTTGTTATGATTTGAATTCATATTGAATCAAACCAGTATTTTGGTATTTTTGAAATGGGTCAATTTTTCATTTGATCCATGCTCATTCATGCACAACGCCGTTTCTGTGGAAATAAATTTTACACATCGTTCCTCTAGTCCGGGTGGTGCTGTGTGCGAATGTGTATTGCAGCCAATTATATATCTCAGAAAATATTAGCCTATATTTAGGGAAAACTTACTTCTTTTTAGGTGTATATTTTCTTGGCATAGATATAAGAGTATGTACAGCTCAATAAAAGCTTTGGCAAGGTGTGTTGACGAGAAATAGTTACAGAGCAATGAACAGACATGCTATTTCCAACATTCAGTATATTTAATGAGGCATTTAGCTGACTTCCATAAAATAATATTAGCCCTTTCACCGACACACCCCTAAAATCTACATTCTTTACAATGCATGTATAAAACGTAATCTGTTGAATATTAATTTCAAAAAATTCAACAGTCACCGTATATGGTTGCCTTGAAAATGAGATGTGGAATTCATCGGTGAAAGGGTTAATGAGCAATTCTGAATCTCGACCCTTATCTATTCATAATACAACAATGTACAGTTTCATTTCATTATTCTGGAGCCTCTAGATAGACTGCCTGGCCTGATGTAAAAACATACAGTATCACAAACCTATATTTCACCCAATTTCACCATTAGAGAGCTAAACCTAACAATATGTGTCTTAATCTGTCTTATTTTCAGACCAGAAACCTGAAAGAAGTAGAAGCATCTTCAACTCCATTAACATGCAATGCAGATAAAATAATACAAGATACAAAAATAAAATTACTTGTAGAATTTTTGGATTTAAATAATGGGATGGAAGTCAAGAGCTTGAATTTTTAACTAGAAAGCAGGCTGCCTGTAAGTTGTGGTATGATGTTAGAGCAACCCGATTAACAGCTTCCAATTTTGGAAAGGTTTTGTATCGTAGAAATGCAACCACACCATCACTATCATTTCTAAAGGGCGTTTTCCAACAGGCCAAGCACCTGCTTTAGATTATGGAAAAGCAAATGAGGTTAAGGCAAAGCAAGCTTACTTGGCTAAATATCCATCCCGTCACATCCATGAATGTGGATTTATAGTAAACAGAGTTTTGTTTTTTGGGAGCTAGCCCTGATGTCAAAGTTTGTGATAATAATTGTTTTGGCATTCTGGAAGTAAAATCTCCTTACACAGCTAGAAATATGCAAATAGAAAGTGCTTGTGGACAGGTAACAGACTTCCCAATGGAACTTAGCAGTAGTGGACAGGTGTCACTAAAACGGTCACATCACCATTATGCACAAGTTCAAGGCCAGCTCATGATTACTGGAGCAGATTATCTGTGACTTTGTTATTTTTACACAACAGGATTTGTATGTAGAAAGGCTTAGTCCAGATATAACCTTTATGGAACTACTACTTCAGAAGTTGTCCACTTTTGTTAAACTGTATGGAAAGCCATACCTTAATGAAAATGAAAACAAACCAATAGACGATGTAAAAGCTTCTGTTTAGATATGATAAGATCAGATGGAAAATTTATTTTCTGTCAACAAGCTCGACCATTCTATTTTCACATAGATGTGTGTGGAACGACATTTTACTTTCAAAGTTGTCCAGCATTCCTTGTCACATAAAATCGTAAAAACACTTAATCTTTCTCAATTCAAGTATTACACATAGATGCCTATATATCAACAGCAACCAGTCAAATTAGTTTCAAAATATTCAACAGCATGTTTGTTACATAGCAAAGACATACAATTCATACAACGTGTCAGACTATTAAGCACTTAGCACAAACTAAATCGAATTATTCATGACATAATGATTATGATGCAAGCCTAGATGTCACTTAGTTGATCATGACGTCATATGATGAATGGATATATTGGAAACGTCCATACAGTACAGCTCAGAAATAACGTAAAATTTTTTTCGAAGAAAAATAAAGCATACATGTACTGTTGAATAATTTGGACTTAATTTGATCTGAATGGCTTCCAATCAAATTAAGTCCAAACTATTCAACAGAACATTTCATACATCGTGTTCAAAATTGTACTCACTAACAACATGTTTCTGTTTTTGTTTTGGACACACGCACGCACGCACGCACGCACGCACACAACACACACACACACACACACACACACACACACACACACACACACACACACACACACGTTTCTTAAGCTGTCTTTCCCCTTTTGTCATCATCTCATTTGCAAAATATATGCAACCACACAAAACATATATTTTACTAAAGTCGCATGTAGGATTGAATAAAAAAAGATCTTTGATTCAATTGTTTCAAATGAGATGATAAGACATACAATTTGTACATTCGTGAGGGACTTACCCATTTCCATGATGGAGCTATACTTCATTATGATCGTGACATCAGCTAACACGTGACATATTTTATTATGAGATCAGATACTTGAGTGACAGATAGGATCCGTTCATTCTCAGAATCTCCCATATTAAACGAGTCCCGCCTTACATTTTACGTAGGTGGGACGTGGAAGATTCCATTTTCTTAATCAATTACATGACGACCTTACATTTTACGTAGGTGGGAAATGGAAGCTTACATTTTCTTAATCCATCACATGACGTCATAATCAACGATGTGACGTGTAGGCTGACGTTATAATCAATTACGTGATGAATGAACCGATTTAGCTCTTCTTAAATGAATAATAGTCTCCAGGCTGTACGAGTTGTATGCCTTTACTATTTAATAATCACGCCGTTGAATATTTTGAAACTAATCTGACTAGATTATATTGCTGCCATACCTTTTGATATATGTCATCTTTTTATTTAAAGAAAAAGCTGTTTAGAGACTATTTCTAAAAAAAATAACAAATAAACTTATACATATTTTTCTTATCGTTAATATCTGTTGTGATGTAATAAATAAAAAAATGTATTATTTCAATTTCTCTTTATTCCATTTTTTACCCACTCCCATCTCACACACCCATCCAACTCCAAACATTCCCAGTAAGATTATTTTATATGAATAAATAACTGAATGAAATGAAAAAGGAAGCAATACATGATTTCCTTCCTCCGTGACATATTTATTGATGGATCTGTATCTGTATCTGTACTATTACTGGGCAAATTCATACTGAACATCACGCTCAGGTGCGCGTCTGGATAAAGGTGGCTGCTTCATCACAGGAATAAAAGCAGTTTATATACATATTTACAGTCATTGCGGAGGCTTAGATGGTCACGTCCCAGATGTAGCTCTTGAACGTGTCTACATCCGGTGCTGAGATGATGCTGTCAGCCAGGCCATTCCAGATCGGCACAGTTCTTGGAATAAAAGAACTCTGGTATTGTTGGATGCTAGTCTGGATTGTCCGTGGCTTTTGTGAGTGACTGCGTCTGGTGGTTGATATCGACGCTTTCTGAAGATGGTATTTGGGTGGTATTGCTACATGGCCATTTAGAATTTTGTACATGAATGTCACATTTGTTTTTCTTCTTCTCTGTGCGAGTGACTCCCATCCTAGGTTTGTTAGCATGCCGGTAATACTCTTTCTTGGATATTTGTAGACAGGTCGAGCTAGCACAAATCTTGCTGCTTTCCTCTGGACAAACTCGATGTATTGGCTTAGATCTTTTGTTGGCGGGTCCCAAACTGTAGAGCTGTATTCCAGTTTTGGCCTGACTAGTTAGTGTCTGGTAAGCCCGCTCCTTTACTGATTGGGGGTACCCACGAAGGTTTCTGGTGAGGAATCCAAGAACTCTGTGAGCTGAGCTTGTGAAGTTGGAGATATGTTTGTTCCATTTTAGGTAACTGGCCAACTCCACCTCGAGGTATAGGTTTGATATATTCGCTTTTAGGATCTGAACTTGCATTATGTAGTGAGTACTGTAGCTGGATCTACGCTGGGGACTTTCAGGATGTTGTATTTTGCTACGTTGAACTCCATTTGTCACGTGTTAGTCCATGACATAAGTGTGTTCACGTCCTTTTGCAGAATCTGTTGGTCTTCATTGGATTCGATGGTGCGGTAGAGAAGACAGTCGTCTGCGAAGTCTGATTGTTGAGCTTATGCCGTCGGCACTATCATTGATGAAGATAAAGAAGAGAATTTGTCATAATACTGAGCCTTGTGGAACACCAGACAGTACCTCTGTTGAGTTGGATGATTCTCCATTAAGGATTACTCTTTGGCACCTGTCGGTGAGGAAGTCCTCGACCCAGCGAAGGACGTCTCCTTGTATGCCATAGTGGTGGAGTTTTGAGAGTAGTCGCTTGTGTGGCACCTTATCAAATGCTTTGGGGAAGTCCAGTACTGCTACATCAACTTGATTCCGTTGGTCTAGGCATTTGGTGAGGTCATCTGTTGTGATGATAAGCTAAGCCTCACATGATCTTTTTTCAGGAATGCCTGAATGAACTTCCCTGTTGTATTTTATCAATGGGGGAATGCTTGACTGATCCCCTCTCACTTCCCATCACCTTACACCCCACACGCACGCACGCACGCACGCACGTACGCACGCACGCACGCACGCACGCACGCACGCACACACATGCATGCACGCACATGCGCATGCAAGCACACATGCGTGCACGCACGTACATGTATGCATGTACGCACACACAAGTGTGTGCGCACATGGATATCATTCGACGTCAGTTGGTGTAAAATGAAAAAACATACTCTTGGAAAATACAGTTAAGATTTTGTTTAGTAAAACAAGAAAAATTTCATCATTCAATCCCTCGCTTCCCTGTTACTCGCTGTTCCATCCCTCGCCTTCCGTTCCCCTCGCTCACAAATCTCAAAAGATTGGCGGAGGTGGGAGGGGAAATGGAGGAGGTGCACTCCGCCCGCCGGCGCCGCCGCCATTGCCTCTTAATTTCCGTGGAAACTCTCTTCGTCATTAATATTTTGTGATAAAGTTTATGGACGAGCGATTCTCGCTTATTTTCATCGATGAATCATGTAAGATAGAACTCATTCGTTCGCCCTCTACATCAATGATAGAGAAAATGTAGAGAGTAATTTCCACAGGCTCTAGACGTCATGGGTTGAAATCGTAGCCAGTTGTAAAGATAGACCCAACTTCCCACATGGTTAGCTGACAACATTCGATCGTCTGTCGAAAGTCTACCCAATTGGTCATAAAATGTGCACCCATGTTGAGTATTAAAGTGTGTGTAATACACGCAAATTCAGTGTCTACCTGGCTTATTGTCGGGATGAGTATTGATTATCAAACAAGATGGCGGTCTGGCGATCCTGGGTGGTACACGATCTACAGGAACTACTCCTATGAAACATCTTCTAGTTATAGGGTCTGCCCTTAGTAAATGGTTTAATTGAACAGTGTTCAACATTTCGTAAATATGCTTTTTTCTTAGAAGTCGGTTAAAATATTTCTACTCGCATCATTGAATATATTGTTATTAAACTCGGCGTAACAAATGACGTTGTATGTCTTTGTCAGAGGAGTCTTGAAGTTAAACTGATCGTGTAATGCCCCTGTCTTGGTAGGGAACTGGTGAATCGAATCGATCAAGTCGGTGGAAAATCGAATGGGAAGAGTGTATACCCGCAACGGAAATCATTTAATGATATTGGATACCTTCGGTCCTTGAAAAGTCCTCCAGTACCGGAGAATAAGGCTAGCTATGCCTCAGAATAAGCTACCTTGCCTTCACTGAAATTCGGCGTAATTGGGCTATTAGTGACTTGTTCCCCATTAATATAACAAGTACAAAATATCAGATCATTGTAAATAGCATTAGTTCTTGACAGGATTTTAGCATGGCTTAACAATAGATCGGGCGATGGGTTAACCTCCCTTATGTAGATACAAGCTTCATCCATTTTTACTTTAGGTTTAATATTTTGCAAACACACGTTCGAGAAAGCGTCCTTTGTGCGCTGTATTTTCACTCTCAAATCTACACCGCCTAGGAAATATTTTTTTGAAGGAATATGTCAGAATGAATCCTGCCAATCAATTCCACAGTTTTTCCTAGACCACACTCACCTGTCGGTTATCTCCTCGAATTCCCAGGCGTCATCGGGGTGCCACATGGCGAGTTGAAGATGTTATTTAGCTGCATCAGTCCCATAGTCTAGCAAATTCTCCAATTACGCCCTGTAACTGTAGTTCTCAGAAGAATCCGAGATTTTTTACCAATAAAGAAATAAGTCTACCTGGCTTATCAGAGAATGCATCCAATTATTAACCGGTGCCAGTAGTGTCGTCCTAATGGGTGCTAGTTCAGACCCTGTTCGACCACTCATAGTCGTTAATCTAACTTTGAAAAATAGATAGGATTGCGCCAAATCTAGATATCAGTCAGGTGAGCTAGCGACATAGAACATATGCCCGCTGTCTGTCAGGAATGCTATGGGTTGAAATTGAGCCCATCTTAGACAATCCAAAGTAGGTACCACAGACCGTCTGTCAAAAAGTTCCAATTCGCTTTCAGTACACTCACATTCTAGAGGTAAATTCATATTTCTGTCTGTCTTTTTCTCTCTCTAGGAAAATATGTCATTGATTCCTCGCCAACCTCGTTCATGGCGGTGGCGTCGCCTACGCCGTCGCCTACGTCGTCGCCCACTTCCTACTTGGTTTTTTTCTAGAACTACTTGCCACGATTCCTGACTTAATGTTTTGCCTAGGAGATCGCTTTCAGGGTTTCTTTTTATACGCTTCCATATTAACCCCTCTGTCGCTATCAGCATTGATAGCACGTGGTACTATAGCTTTTGCTAGGCCTCTAGCCCTAGATGTTAGAAGCACCGACATTCTTCCCTGCCATGCCATCTTCGGCCAAACCTATGCCAGCGCTCAGGGCTTCATGCCCTAGTGATTTACCTAAACTTTTCATCATTGGTAGCGCTGATCGAAATAGCCCTCCTAATACATTTCCAATTCCATGACCTACCTGGTATCGACAACCCATGAATACAGGCATCCTACCTCCATACGGACCAAGTGACTTTTATAACAAGACATTGGATTTTCAGGTGAGTTTATTTTTTTTCTTCTGGAAAAGGAGTTTGTTTTTGTTTTCCATCGACGACGTCTAAAATGTAGACACGCAACCAATGGAAAGGATCAGCAAATTTGTTATCTGCAACCCTGTCTGTGAGGAGAATGGAAATAGTCTCGAAATAGTTCTTCAATACTGGGAGTTACTGTATGTCGGGAAATGTCCAATGACAAATATCTTTTCCACCTTCAGCAGAGTCGATCGGAATAACTCTTAACAGCGGTGCAGCTATGCCCCCTACTATACTGTGACTCACAGCGTCACAGTATATATACATCATACCAGGACTGCTTGAAGCACGACCTCGATTATATGTCTGATATCTTCCTGTCGGTGTGGGCCCTTCTATGGTCTCCTTTACATCTGTCAACCCCAAGAGATCAGCTAAGGATTTAGGAAAAGTGATCGAATAATTTCTCTTAATCACAATTCTAATCATTTTCTGCCAAATTGGGAAAAATAGTTGAGTACAATGTTCTCTTTGAAAAATTTGCTTTCATTAATTTTCACATTTATAAGGTTCACAGCTGCCCTAATGGTGTAAACACCAGGGGTATTAGAATGTGTATGTTTGGCGTGGTTTCAGTTGAGGTGTAATCAAAGACGATGGTACGTGCGAAAATGTATTGTCTGGTCGCTCGACTCCCAAACTAATATAAGCCTTTTCTGTGAATGACAACAGGTTCCGAGGATATATTACACTAGACAGATCAATTGTCCATTCACCTTTAAATGTAAGAGCCGATGGTAACCTAGTTCGATATTCAGAGACTTTATTGTCAGGATAGAATGATATCGAACTGTTGCTAGGGAGAGTCACGTAACATTAATCTTCAAACATCGTCAGGCTGATGTGTTTTTAAACCTTTTATACATAGACTCAGTAGAATGAACCCCAGGCAACCGCATAACAAAGAAATCCAAATTCCAGTCTTATCTTCGTTATCTCTTCGAGTAAGATTAACCAGACAATATATATATATAATGAGAATTTGAGCAATGTAAACGATTTCCTCTTTTGGGACATTTGCACCCATCACTCACCACATGATGCTCCATCTGTTCACTCTCTCATCATTTTCTCCTGACATCGTTCTTCTCTGTATCTACAATCCACTTTTCAGAAATCCAAGAGTTAAATTTACTCGGATATCCTAGCCACTTTACAAAATATTCACGCTGACCCATACGCTTATGATGACTTTTAATGATCTTTTCGATTTGTACTCTTTATTTGAATCAATCCCGCTAACCGTCTGTAATTCTTCGTGATAGAATGTCCCAACTATCCACTCATCGTCATAGTCATTAACAACATATAAGATTGGTGTGTAGTCACTTTTGATTTGCCTAATCTTAAATAACTCTCGACTCCCGTGTCTGCGATACCCCATCTCGAATGGCATTCTGAGTTCCGATATACGTACATGATCCCCAGTTTTCAAACATGACTTATGTTTTTTACCATTTCCAATCATCCGACCTGGTTTACACTTATAAATGTTCTGCCAAGCTAGCTATTCTGTACTATGATCGACATTGATCAGTCTCATTCGTGTACTGCTATGCAATGTTCTGTTATACGAATGCAATAGTTTAGGCAAAATATCTACATAACGTCTAGTATTCTTGTAGTTCATGTACCGATATATACGTTCTTTCAAAGTTCATTGAACCCTTTCTATCAGGGCTGCCTGTGGTTCATTTTGAGATGCATAGAAATGGATATCATTTTCCTTGAGATACCTTTGAACTCCACTACCTGTGAATTCGCCACCCATATCTATTTGAATAGTAGATGGCTGACAGTCAGTACGTTTGAATACGCTTTTGAAACCGTTGAGTACTGACAGAGAAGTTTTATTTTGTAAATTTTCTTTCCATACATACTTAGAGAGAGCATCAATTACACAGAGTAGATATTTAACATTGCCATTGTCATATGCGACCATCCCCATAGAGCACAAATCTGCTTGCTAAAGTTCATCCATTGAGGAACCTCTAATAGCACGTCTACGGAACTTAACCCTTCGGGGTTTGTGCAATGTGCATGTATCATGACGACGTAACCATGCATCAATATAGCCACGTGATATCTTTCCATTCAATGCGTGATAAAGCTTTTCATGACCAGAAAAAGAAGTGGGTTAGAAGGATTAAAATAGATAATTGCTAATTTTGCGTTTTATTCATACGTCTTTGTGACGTCATTGATGATCTCGCTTATTCTTATTCTTCTTAGAACCACTGTCTACAGACAAATTCTCCCATCTCGGTGAAGCTGTCAAACCTCGGTATGGACCCCTCTTTTTCTTGATAATAGCCGATGACCTGATGGGTCCGTTGTCCCGATGTCATTTCTGGAGAAGTTGATAAAACTCCCTTGTTACAATCCCATCACCAGCGTCACTTTTTCATCTTAACCCGCGTGACATGAAATTTGTAACCAAATCAATGATATTGCTGTTAGGGTGATGTATGCCCTCTATGCTAACCTCACCATGTTCATTCACACTTATCAATCCTGGTGATGATGATCGAAGAATTTCCAGTGAACCTTGAGCCTTGGTTTTATAACTGTTAGGTATAAGTATTATAGTCTGCTCCACCATCACCAGATACAATCCTGATAAACGGTTTGGTTTAACATCCGATGCCATCTGTCCAGTAGACACCCTGTCTCCTCTGGATGTGGAGGCCCGGTAAAAGTGATGGTATTTTGACATGGTCTCTGAATACATATTAGCTTTAGCCTATTCACTCATGTCTTGACGTCATAAAATCTTATTTAATGAATGAATATGGTGAGGTTAGCATCGAGGGCATACATCACCCTAACAGCAATATCACTGATTTGGTTACAGCCGGCCTACTGTTGAATGGTACAAACATGTGTGCGGAGGATGGTTAGTACTTGGTCGGCGGTAGCCTCGTCTATATCTGGGAGACGAAACAGCAGTACTTCCTGCACCAGCTCTTTCGCCTGCAGAGCGGGGAATCCTGCACCTCTGGCGGATACGAAGGATGCGATGGAAGCGTCAAGCATGCAATCCCAGGAGCTGCTGAGAAGATAGCATAGAGGGCCTGTGTCAGCACCCACAGTGTCTAGTACATCCAGTATCTGTATGATACATGCACGGGAAGCCACGACTATCCTGTGGTCTTAAACGGCAAATTCAAGAGCCCTGACCCCTTCACCTCTGGTAGCTTGAGGATCATCCTGCACCTTCGGCGGATACGAAGGATGCGATGGAGGCATCAAGCATGAAATCCCAGCAGCAGCTGAGAAGATAGCATAGAGGGCCTGTGTCAGCATCGACAGTGTCTAGTACATCCAGTATCTGTATGATACATGCACGGGAAGCCATGACTATCCTGTGGGCTTACGCGACAAATTCAAGAGCCCTGACCCCATCACCTCTGGCAGCCTGTGGCTGTCGATAGCACCTGCACCTGTTTGGCCGTTGACAGTGATACTGTTCAGGCTGAGGGTGCCTATCTTGAGATTCCCTCCATCCTGGATGAATGTGCTCAGGGGATTCTTATCCGGGTCCTGTGCATAGGACTCAGCCATAACCTTGATGGCTCCAGCCTCATCGAGTCCGAGCATACCGGGCATCGTCGACCTCTCCTTGATGCCCATCCTCTTGTATACAGTCTTGGCCTTGTTAATGGCTGATTGTCCTACCATATCAGTGATCCCAATGAGATCTCAGGCTGGGATGGTACCTCGGATCTCCCGCGGGTCTCCCTTCTCATCGAAGGCTAGGAAGGAGATAGGGGCAACAGTGTCCTCTGAACCGAGGCGTGCCTCGCCCAAGTGAGCAAGATCGCCTAGCTCCTTGCTTTCTAGGTCTGTGAGTGACAGAGTCATAGTCATATACAGACGGCTTAAACCTACTTGTCATACCCCCAGTGAAATATTTGGGCATAGGAGGACCGCGCAGTCGGCCAAGGGAATAGATAGCAGTGCTCAGGGCACTGGCCCTCTCTGCAGGGGCATGCCTTGTGGGCGGTCCACCATTCCCGGGTATTGGCAATCCTGAGTCCGCATGCTCGACTATGGGCTACACACCGCCCTCTGGCACGGCATGCCTCATATGCTGCAGGGGTCTCGTGATCCATCTCTCACTATTCAGAGGGGTTAAACGTAGGCGACGATGATCTCAGCCATTGCACTCGTTGCTAGCCCTAGAACCGCGGCCTCCATTAGTGTAACACATTCACCCATGATCTTGGCAGCAACAGTGTAGGAGACACCACTGAGGGCGATCTTTGGAGATGGGGTGAGTCATTCCGAGACAGTGCTCGGCCACTCCACTCACCAGGTGGCAGGAAGAACCTCACTTTCCCCTGTCATCTTCACCATGGCTACATTCGCCGCCACGTTACTGGCGACATGGACTGCCGGAAGTTTTGCTTTGGTCAGTAACTTCTGTGTCTTGGTTCACAGCAGGTTCTCCACCTTCTGAAAACTCGCCTGGCTCTCGGGCAGTTGCTTCACGATCTGTACCGTTGACGTCATTGTTTAAGCACTGCGTATACAACGTGGTTAAACATCTGCGCCCCCTGTCGAGAGAACTAAGAAGATCTTCACAGTCTGTGTCTGCCAGGTGGCCAGGTTGGTACTCAGGAATATTCATCTCTCTATTGAGACATCTTAAACATATCTGGGCTCACGCTATGTGTGAAGTACTATGATAGCTTCCGGAGGGAGTTGAAGGACTACAAGAAGAAGACACCAGATGAGCTCGCTCAGCTCTCAGGTGCTGAGCTGACAGAGGAGCTGACAGCTGTGAAGCTCTATCTAGGATTTGGCAAGGGACATATCTGCTTCCTTGAATACCTTATCATGGGCGGGAGTATCGTCGAGCAGCTCCTGCGAGCTAAAGGTTTCTACAAGGATCGGGAGTATCTGTCAGATGTGTTCTAGCAGTTGCAGACCACCATGGCCTCACCGGACTCAGAGCTTAACAAGGATCAGCGATACTACAAGCTGGAAAAAGGATGCGCTGCCAAACCCTCTAGCCCTTGGATGTGCATGTTGGCAGCGGGTATAGGGGCTATAGGGCATGCCAAGCTGGTTCAGTGGCTCACCGTGGCACCCCTGCTACTGTAGAGAGTCAGGATTGTCTTATAGCTGATTTGCTAGCGGTGGAGTAGGCTGATCCTGAGTGCCACGATAGCTAGGCCTGACACCACACATAGAGCTACCACGGGAAGCGGTGTCGTGTTGACTGGCTGCAGTGTCGGGGCGCCTGGTGATGCCGTGTTGACTGGCTGCAGTGTCAGGGTCGGAACGCCTGTATGGCTTGTACTATGCGTAGGTGCGTTGATGGCAGTGTTGAAGCTGAAGTGGACACCGGGGGGAACTCCCCTCGACTATCATGTTGTTATAGCCCCTGACTTGGAGGTCCTCAATGTTCACGATCATGTTTCTCGAAATCAACCGTAGGTGTGGTGAAATAGCAAAGTCAAGTTTGCGATAGGCCTTCTGCAACCCCTGCTGGACCTTAGCAATAAGACTACTGGAGTCTGCCACGATGATCATATCATCAACGAGACGGAAGAACATGGCATGGACCTCTGCTCCGCTGACACCATCTATGGAATGATGCAGCTTGGTCTGTGCCATAAGGAGGCAGTAGCACAGTGCTTCCAGGGACTGGTTGATCCGAACGATCCCTGCTGGTGTGAGGCCTGAGTGGTGTGTAGGACAAAGTACTTCCACACATCTGGATAGTCCTGCCGCAAGCCAGTGGTGTGAAAATTTTGCACCAGCGCTCCAGGGTCGGAGTATGGATCGAACGAGAATGTCGCTGTCTTCCGACGGCCGACTCGTCAGAGTGTTTGATAGGGGAATCCTGAGTAGTCATGTCTCGGGTCACCGTACATAACCCCTAGACCGCTGTTGTCACCACCATGCCACCGATAGTCTGGGTGAGTGCTGAACTCTCTCTGCAGTCTGCTGGCCGCTGAGACACTATGACTGTTGAGCTGTGGGTTGAAGTCGTTTGTATCAGGGAGGCTTGCACACAGCTCATGGAGGATTCGTTGCACCATGAAGTACACGTAGAATCTGAGACAGCTGGAGATGAGCACAGCTTCAGGAGTACCAGAATAGGAGTGAAGCAGGGTGGAACTTACTCCACATCCTGCCGTGGCACACCACACGACAAAGTTCAGCGGCTGATTCCACTATGAGAGGCTTGGATCGGCCATCCAAGTATGAGCTTGCTTCGCATCCTTGATGGTGATGGGGCGGTTGGTCAGCGGTTGTGGCTTGACGGAGATGCTGATTCGGGACCATCCATCCACTGTGATGGAGAACGGTGTTAGCTCTGGTATATCATCCAGTAGGCCTCTCAGGCCAGTCAAGGGTGTACCCAGGAGGGGCGGTTGGCTCCGCATGACTGTCGTGAGGTTCAGTGGGAAGGCCATCTATACTGGTGTTCTTAAAGCTACTGTACAGGCAGCACACTATTTGTAGTCGTCTCGACTCCAGAGACCAGCGAGGCGACCTCGCCGTAACATCTCGTTTTTAACTCCTCCATAGCAACATGCCCGCTGGAGCCGTTGAGGTATTGCTGTCGCACTTTAGGTTTCTCCATGCGGTACAGGGCTTGGACCTTCAATATATGGTGGTACTCTTCATCGGTGACCTGGCCATCCTCGAGAGCTTTGCTGACAGACTCGTCCATAGTCCGTAGTATTCTCTGTGCCAGGGCCACGTACCTAGCATGCTTCTCCAGCCTCCTTGTGATCTGCCGCTGCCCCACCCCAAGCCCATGGCCAAAACAGTGGTGGCCAGTGCCACGCCACCCAGCGGGATGACGACGATGGCCCCACACCTGTAGCAAGAGTGGCCACAGCTGCCACCCCAGCACTGGCTCCAATCACACCCGCAGCAGTGGTTGTACGCGCGAGGACGTTGTAGGCTTATCTCGCCTGTGCGTTCTGCTGTACTTTTCTGCCTCATGGACGAGATTCTGTCTGATGATATCGATCTGCCGGAGTCACCAGCCGTGTTCTGTACCCCCTCGTCAGCAGCCATGGAGGGTATATTTCTGGTTGCTTCCGCCACTCTGATTTTGCCATAGTATACCTAGAGATTAAACCTGCATCACCTGCAGAATCTGCTCATGAGTCCTAGAAGGGTACATTTTGGAGAACCTGGCGAACCGTGCCAGCTTACTGGTTT
>CM067364.1:45336231-45486136 GCA_034401795.1 Chaetoderma sp. LZ-2023a
GGGACCTGTTGCTGCGTGTAGCAGCAACATGTCCATGCCAAATTAGTTTCAAAATAGTCAACACCTTGCTTGTATAGTCACCTTACAATTTAGATTCAGGAAAATTATGGTTGAACTTGAACTGTGTTAAATCAAATGCGTTTACGTAATAAATCTAATACCATCTAAATGATTGTCTGGTGCGCGAAGAACAACTGGTAATTTTATTTAAAAATAATCAACATTATATGTGTTCGATGAACAGTGATAGAATACAAAACTAACTAACAAACATTATAATCGAATTGTCGAGTATAAGCGGACAGGTGAAATAATGACGCCATAGCTTGGCTCGGGTCAGTAAATTATCTTGTCATTTTATCTTGTTGTAAAGTCAGGTTTTCTGAATCTGCACCGTACGCCGATTCACATCACGGGGGCGTTAGTGGGAGGGCGAGACCGTGCGATAGGACGATGCTGAATCTATGGAGCAGCAATCAGTATCTTGACGACAAATTGCAGCGCGAACAGTGCGAGAACACCAAAACACAAACGCCTAGTTGGACCAGTTGCAGATGACTCAGTAGTCGTTGTTACAGGCGTTACAGACCCTCCCCTAACAGTTTCCTGTAATAATAATAATAATAATAATAATAATAATAATGGGTATATTCCTAAAATAGTGTGTGTGGCCTGCTTAGACTAAATAATACCTTTCACTCGTGGTATGATGATGTATACCATAGTAGTTAAGGGTGGTTATAGTCGCTATTGTTCTTTTCGTTGGAATGTGGTTTTAACCAATCAAAACGCTCCATTATAGTCGCTATTGTTTGGAGAACAATGACGACTATAATGCCACGTTTTCTAGATAACAATGGCGACTATATTCACACGTTTTTGAGAATCTGCAACACTCTGGAATGTTCTATTATTTTGAATGAGTTAACCCTTAAAAGTTTAAAAGTTGTGTATTTTACGTTTAAATGTAGTGGCGGCGCTCCCCCCTCCGCGGTTATCTACCGTTGTAAAAATAATAGAGTTTGATGAGTGATAATAGTAAAATAGTAGAGAGTATGGAATGGTTACCAAGACATGGTGGTGATGGATTGTATCATGGGTTAAAAAGAAGTTAACCCTTTCACCGATGAATATATATATCTCATTTTCATCGATACCATACAGGAAAACTGTTGAATATTTTGAAAATAATTTGACTGCCTGTGTCAGTTGAGGCGGAATGCTATAGTATTCCTCCTCAGTTGATATTGCTGGATGATTATGAGGGCGATGCTAGCGTACTTGTTTACAAGGTATGCACGATGTACGAATATTTTGATAATTTGTTGCTGAATATTTTGATAATTTGAGTGGTAGCTGAATATTTTGATAATTGGTTGCTGAATATTATGATAATCAGTTGCTGAATATTTTAATTGGTTGCTGAATGAATTGATTGGTTGCTGAATATTTTGAAAACGATTTGACTGTGTAAATTTCTTATTAGGCGATGTTAGGTAAGAGGGAGGTGGTCTTATAACGGAGGTCGAAGGAGGAGGGAGGAATGCTATCTAGGCCAGCAGAATGTGTTCCCCAGTCATTTAATTTTCAAAAATCAGACACGTACACAGTAATTTTTCCTATGCTATTATATAGATAGTGTTATCTATCGTATTTATGTCTCTAAAATGGCAGTCATTTAATTATTAAATTTTCAAAAATATGGACAAAATGCATTCCTTGTCAATGGCAATGCATTAATCGACCACGAACTATAGCGTACAGATGCCCATTTAGAACAGTAACGTCGGTATTGATAATAGTAAAATAATAGAGTTTAAGAGGTGGTCTGATAATGGAGGTCGTATGAGGTTGAGGATGTATGAGGAATTACGGTATTGATGTTTGAAAATAATTTGACTGTTTCGTCGCTAACGTTATTAGTATACTGTAGAATATTTAGAGACTGTCTGTAAGCTGTTAGTAAGCAACAGCTACCAGACAGATTAGTAACAAAATATTAAAAATAAAATGAGAAAATGGATTGAATTTGTACCGTTTATAGGAATATATGTACTGCGGCAGCAAATCCGCAACACGAGCCCGCAAATCCGCAACACGCGCCCGCATGCGGCCGCACATGTACGCATGCATTTTGGCGTGTATGTGTGTTCAGGCATGTGAATATAGTTGTTGCCATGCGCAACACGCGCCCGCAAATCCGCAACACATTTTAGCCGAATGTACATTAACATTTACATTTATACTACATCGCTCTACTACAAAAAATGTAAGGAATATCACGTGAGATGACTAGCGTCCTATCAAAAACTGTCGCATACTGGCCTCCATATAATGACACATACATGCAGGCGAAAATCTTGGATACGTTCACAGGCTAGACGCGATGGATCAGTTTGTTAAATGGTTTATGCGCATACAAATCTGTGAGCGTTAAAAAAGTATCCAGGGAAATATGTTTTCTCTGACCACCTCGTTATTGTGCATAAAGCATCTATGATTCGCTTTTAATCCTTCAATTTGTATGCAAACGCATTAACCTTCATCTAAAACCCTCAAAACTAAGCGGCTTCCTACCAGTCATTTAATTTTTTAAAAAGAGAGCAAAGTACATCTCTATGCGGGTAATATATAGCTAAGCCAAGCGATGTTGTATGCATAATATTATATAGATAATAATCATGCATCTCGTATTTAAGGAGTGGTCTTTAAAGCGGCAGTCATTTAATTATTAAATTTTAAAAATTGTTATAAAAATGGTGGGAACAATGTCCACCATCGTCATCGTTGACGAATAATGACGATCACCCTTGTATCGTTTAACGTCTTAGGTGGTCAATGCGGTCCCTCGTGGTTGTAGTAAAAAAGTATTTTGAAACTAAGCGGAATCGTGGCTTCCTATGTCAAATTGTCGCATTGAACAGCACTTTTTTAAGAGTTTGTGCGCACGAAGGGGCTAGTGCGAATTGTAGCTTCCTATGTCGAATTAGTATCAAAACTATTCGCTTAAACTACCAATGCGCCATGATTTAGGTTTGAAAAATCAGAAAACAACATCCCTGGAATGAGTGTATGGGTGGTCGCATAATTGAGGTCGAACGAGTGAGGAGGAGGAGGGATGAGGTATGTTAGCGCGGTGATGCATGGCACGAGGGATGAGGTATACTAGCATACTTGTTTACAAGGCCGACAATGCGCGTTGTACGAATATTTTGAAAATAATTTAACTGCGGTGTTAGCGACAACTTTCTATCAAATCATTTCCATGATATTTAGTGAATATTTTGAAAATAATTTGACTGTCTGCATCAACTTTTGCTCAAATCGTTTCCATAATATTTTGCTAGGAAGTAGATCCCTGGAATGTCTGAAACACCTCGCCAGTCAGCCAGTTAAAGGTAATAAAACTAGGAAAAATGACCATGTCCGGGTACACGCAGTATGAATGCATTATGAGTACCATGTCAATGAGACCCTGACAACAAAAATAATACATTATTAATACATTGCGGCCGCAATCACCTACTACCAATACCGACAATCATCACCATCACCACCACCATCACCATCCCTCTATCACCACCAGCACCACCACCCACTAAGCACCAACACCCACCACCAAGCATTAACCCCACCACCATCATCCACCACAACACCTATTTTCATCAACCGCCAACCCCACCACCGCCACCACCACCAACAGCATCAGCACTCCGATTTGTATATCGAGGGATGTGGGGGGACCCGGCTGGGAAGCTACAATCATCAAACACACGCATAAGGAACCAATGTTTTATTTGTATACATATTTTCACATTGAAGTAAATATTACATATGATAAAACGTATAGTTGCAGTAACATAAACAAATAGTCAATGTTCTGGAGATCCCTTTATCGATGACTGATTCCTTATGGATCAGATCTATCGCCGATGGAATCATCATCATTATCCTCAGCATCTAGATGGTTCCTTATGTACTTCTTGGTCAGAAACTCTCTTTTTCGAAAAGCTGAGAAGACTGCTTCATCGTATGCGTACCCCTCGTCGATAAAATCTTTAATTTCCTGACGAATTATTTTAATGAGTGTAGAGTTCTGTAATCTTCTCGACTGGAGCATAATGTCTATGCACTTTGTAACTAAAGCATCAGCATATACGGAAATAGGCACATTGCCTACACCATTTGGGTCTGTGTCCACTTCACCATCCTCATCTTCTAAACCTGATTGTTCAGCGTCTAAGACCTGCTTAATATTTTGGAATATGGTAAATAGTTCCTCATTGCCTATGTCACCTTCACTCTCAGTCTCCGCAGAGTCATTACCGGCTTCACTCTCCGACTCTGCTGGCACATCATCTTCACTCTTCATCTCTGTCATTTCTTCATCTTCACTGTCTAGATTTTCGCTATCTTCATCATTATGGAATCAGATCTTATGCCGCTTCAGGTCATTTGACCTATTAAAAGTTGAACCACATTCAAAACATTTATGTCTCGGCATATTGATTATAGGATAAATCTAGCAAGTATTCAAGTTACAAGGTTCTTCAAAGAAATCTGACTGCCTTACTACTCTGCAGTTACACGTCCAACCACATTGCGATGTTTAAACTGGAATGAGAAAAGGGATTGAATTTGTACCATTTATAGGATTATATGTACTGCGGCCGCAAATCCGCAATATGCACCCACAAATCCGCAACACGCGCCCGCAATCCGCATCAGGCGCCCGCAATCCGCAACATATGCCCGCAATTCCGCAAATGCGGCCCGCATGCGGCCGCACATGTACGCATGCATTTCGGCGTGTATGCATGTTCAGGCATGTACATACACTTGGTGCCATCCACACCACACACCCGCAAATCCGCATCATGTGCCCGCAAATCCGCAACATACGCCCACAAATCCGCATCATGCGCCCGCAATCCGCAACATACGCATGCAATCCGCATCATGCGCCCGCAATCCGCAACATAGGCCCGCAAATCCGCAAATGCGGCCCGCATGCGGCCGCACATGTACGCATGCATTTCGGCGTGTATGCATGTTCAGGCATGTACATACACTTGGTGCCATCCACACCACACACCCGCAAATCCGCATCATGTGCCCGCAAATCCGCAACATATACCCGCAAATCTGCATCATGCGCCCGCAATCCGCAACATACACCCACAAATCCACATCATGCGCCTGCAATCCGCAACATACGCCCGCAAATTCACAACACGCGGACCGCATGCGTTCGCACATGTACGTATACATTTTAGCCAGCAGAGCCAGTCATTCCGCTGAAAAACTTTCAAAAAGTCTTCCGGCGCACGCATGCGCACAAGGGCGCACATCGCGGCACGCACGCGTGCACAAGGGTACGATGTATAACTAGCAGTATCATGTATTAGCACGTGTTCATACGAGCGTGACCTATATTAAACCCTCATGACATACCCTCTCCAAACTATATACCATTTTTCAGACACCACGCTCTCACACATTACGACCACAATGTCCAGACAAATGGATAGCTGTCAGAGTCAATCATTCCGGTGATAAATTTTCAAAGATAGTCTTCTCTAGGGCTGCAAGTATGAATATGAAGAAATTCGCTATGGGTTGTCGGGTAGGTGGGTGTTGGGGTTAATGCCTGGTATTGGGTGTAGGTCATAGTGTTGCACGCATGCACCTATGCACAACGTATAACTAGAAGTATCGCGTATTAGCATGTGTGCATACGAGCGAGACGTTTATTAAATCCTCATGACCCTCTCCAACCTATATGCCATTTTTTCAAACACAGAGCTCTCACACATTCCGACCCCAATGTCTAGATAAATGGATAGCTGTCAGAGTCAGTCATTCCGGTGATAAATTAAAAAAAGTAGTCTTCTCTAAGGATGCAAGAATGAATATGAAGAAATTCGCTACGGGTTGGCGGGTGCGTGGGTGGTGGTGGTGGTGGGGTTAATGCATGGTGTTGGGTGTAGGTCGTAGTGGTGGTGGTGGTGGGTGTTGGTGATGGTGGATGGTGGGGGGGGGGGCTGTTTGCCGGCGCAATGACTAGACAAATGGATAGCCTGCAGTGCCAGTCAATGATAAATTTTCAAAAATAGTCTTCTCTTGTACCACAAATATGAATATGAAGAAATTCGAGGGTTAAAAGGGTTAATAGCGTCCATGTAATGGCGCAACACGAGGTGGTCGCTTAGGGCAGGACTGAATTATATAGTAAAAAACATGGTTATAAGTATCACTGCTCTGTAGCCAAAAGGATATATTTATATTTGTAGTAAACGGTCATCTATGATTATGCTACTACACTCAAAATGTTGCTCTTAATTGTCGTATCTTTAAGCGTCGGTAAACAGCAATAGCCGGTGGGCGGGTGCACGCTTTATTATCGATTTTTTACAAACTCTCGCCGAGGACATTGTAATATCTTGTGCTTAGAACGAGACGTGAGGTACGTTCTTTCATTATTAACACGTGGTATGTTTGTATCTCGATTCAAGATTGATCTCACGGCTATTCAAGACGTATGGGTAAATCATACGCACCAAATAATCTTTTTAGCATAAGTATGCTCTACATACAATTCTATACACGGAACCCTCAGAGATATAATGACCACATTTTACCCATCGTATCTAAAACGATTGACGTTATTGCCAAGTATTTTAAAAACAATTTGCGCATAATGACGGTTAAAAATCAATCGAAATATTCAACAAAAATAGTTTTACTAATAACGTTAGCGTCATCAAATTAATTTCAAAATATTCAACAGTTTTCCTGTATGTTATCGATGAAAATGAGATATATATTCATCGGTGAAAGGGTTAACTTCTTTTTAACCCATGATACAATCCATCACCACCATGTCTTGGTAACCATTCCAGCCGAACATACCAATAATACAAGATTATTTTTAATATTTTGTTGCTAATCTGTCTGGTAGCTGTTGCTTACTAACAGCTTACAGACAGTCTCTAAATATTCTACAGTATACTAATAACGTTAGCGACGAAACAGTCAAATTATTTTCAAACATCAATACCGTAATTCCTCATACATCCTTAACCTCATACGACCTCCATTATCAGACCACCTCTTAAACTCTATTATTTTACTATTATCAATACCGACGCTACTGTTCTAAATGGGCATCTGTACGCTATTGTTCGTGGTCGATTAATGCATTGCCATTGACAAGGAATGCATTTTGTCCATATTTTTGAAAATTTAATAATTAAATGACTGCCATTTTAGAGACATAAATACGATAGATAACACTATCTATATAATAGCATAGGAAAAATTACTGTGTACGTGTCTGATTTTTGAAAATTAAATGACTGGGGAACACATTTTGCTGGCCTTCGACCTCCGTTATAAGACCACCTCCCTCTTACCTAACATCGCCTAATAAGAAATTTACACAGTCAACTCGTTTTCAAAATATTCAGCAACCAATCAATTTATTCAGCAACCAATCAAAATATTCAGCAACTGATTATCATAATATTCAGCAACCAATTATCAAAATATTCAGCTACCACTCAAATTATCAAAATATTCAGCAACAAATTATCAAAATATTCGTACATCGTGCATACCTTGTAAACAAGTACGCTAGCATCGCCCTCATAATCATCCAGCAATATCAACTGAGGAGGAATACTATAGCATTCCGCCTCAACTGACACAGGCAGTCAAATTATTTTCGAAATATTCAACAGTTTTTCTGTATGGTATCGATGAAAATGAGATATATATATTCATCGGTGAAAGGGTTAACTTCTTTTTAACCCATGATACAATCCATCACCACCATGTCTTGTTAACCATTCCATACTCTCTACTATTTTACTATTATCACTCATCAAACTCTATTATTTTTACAAAGGTAGATAACCGCGGAGGGGGGAGCGCCGCAACTACATGTAAACGTAAAATACACAACTTTTAAACTTTTAAGGGTTAACTAATTCAAAATAATAGAACATTCCAGAGTGTTGCAGATTCTCAAAAACGTGTGAATATAGTCGCCATTGTTATCTAGAAAACGTGGCATTATAGTCGTCATTGTTCTCCAAACAATAGCGACTATAATGGAGCGTTTTGATTGGTTAAAACCACATTCCAACGAAAAGAACAATAGCGACTATAACCACCCTTAACTACTTACCATATATCTATCCTATACCAATACCTGAGCAGTATTTATTTATTTATTCATTTATTTATTTATTTATTTATTTATTTATTCGTGCGTTCGTTCGTTCGGTCGTCCACCCGTCTGCCCGCCCTCCCTCTCGCTCGCCCGCACCACCACCCACTTATTTATTTATTTATTTATTTACCTATTTATTTATATATTTATTTTTTTATTCATTTATTTATCTATTTGTTTTTTCGTTCATTCGTTCGCTCGTTCGTTCGCTCGTCCATTCTTTCGTTCGCCCACCCGCCCTCCCGCCAGCTCAATCACCCACTTACTTATTTATTTATTTATTAATTTATTTATTTATTTATTTATTTATTAATTTATTAATTAATTTATTTATTAATTTATTTATTTATTTATTTATTTATATTTATTTATTTATTTATTTATTTATTTATTTATTTATTTATTTATTTATTTATTTATTTTATTCATTCGTTCGTTCGTTTCTTCGTTCGTTCGTTCGTTCGTTCGTTCGTTCGTTCGTTCGTTCGTTCGTTCGTTCGTTCGTTCGTTCGTTCGTTCCTTCATTCCTCCCTTCCTCCCTTCCTTCCTTCCTTCCTTCGTTCGTTCGTTCGTTCGTTCGTTCGTTCGTTCGTTCGTTCGTTCGTTCATTCTTTCATCCGGCCGTACACCCACCCGCCGGCCAGTCCGCCCGCCCGCCGAACCGCCCGCCCGCCCAACTACCCACTTATTAATTAATTAATTTATTTATTTATGTATGTATATGGTATTTTCAAACGCACTGGCTCGGAATTTGCAAAATTGAAAAAATTCTTGTTTATTTTATTCATTGAGATTGTCATTTTGTTTTAGAGACACCATATGGCCTAATTGTTGCACAATGATAAATCACTGAGTGGTATTTTGAAAACCTATTTCAGTTTGGCTTTTACTAAGATGTCTCGTAGATTCAAATTTTTCTTAAATGCAATTACTGGGCGCTTGTTGAAAGGTTGTCTGAGGTTGTCCTGTAATTTGTGATATTCATCTTGTAGGATTTTGGCGATTTCAACATTTTTTCGATTGTATGTGAGAGTAAATGGGATACCCTCTCTTTGATCTAAGAGGCCTGGGTCAGAATTTATGCCCCTAGGCCATTGTGTTTCTAATTGTTTAATCCAGAACGATTCTCTTAGTTTTCTTTGTTTACCAGTTTCCTCTGTTGTGTCAGAAAGAGGTAGCTGTTCGATAGGCATAATTTCAAAGTCACGAGGGACAGAATGATCAGGAAGATTAGAATGTTCAGCCACATGTGTGTCTTCCTCTAGTCTAATATCTGAGAGGTGTCTAGTTGCACACCATCTTAGTGGATTTTTAGTTTCGCCGACATACTGCTTTTGACACAATTTGCATGAAATTAAATAAATGACATTTTTAGAATCACAATCTAAAATTGACTGAATTTGAAATTTGCTTTTGTTTTGAAAGCTTGTGAATGTACTCTGGGAAGGAAGAAAACTATCCAATTTACACCTTTTCTTTTCGCATTTCCGAGATCCTCCTTCACCTACAATCGGAGGATTATGACACATTTTGGTAGGCCGAGAATTTCTGGCATTATCCGGGATGAGTTCCAAATTACGCAAAGTTTCAGACTTTATTTTACGTAGGATCCGAGAAGAGTACCCTCTCGGTCTGAGAGCTTTGAATAAGGTCGAACATGATGATTCAAAGTTTTTCCTATCACTCGAATTTCTATGAAAGCGGATTATTTGTGATTTTACAAGTCAGTTGAAAGTATGTGGTGGATGGAATGATTTCTTGTGCAGTAGTTGATGGGAGTCGGTTGGCTTAAAATAAACTTTGTAGTCTAAGTAACCAGTTGTTTCATACTTTATACCTTTGTATAAGGTTACATCCAGGAAATCTACGGACATCTCATCAATTTCAGGTTTTAGTTTGATATTCGGATCATGATTGTTCAGAATGGCTAAAAATTCATTAAATGCTTCTTTAGTATGTTGCCAGATCAGGAAAATGTCATCCAGGTACCTGCGGTAAATGAGTGGCTGATTTGGACACCTTTTGAGTGCTTCCTTTTCCCACTCAGCCATGTTAGCAAAACCTGGGCTGAAACGCTTACCCATTGCGCAGCCACAAATTTGTTGGAAAATTTCACCAGCAAATTCAAAGTCATTGCCTTTCAGACTCAGCTCCAATAGAGCTATTACTTCTCTGTCGGGCCTGTTGGTGTCGGGGTAGTCGGCAAATGCTTTACGAATTGAATTAAGACCCTTTTCGATATCAATGTTTGTGTACATAGCATCGACGTCCATCGTAATTAAGAATGAATTTGGAGGGACCGAGATCTTAGAGACCTGGGCTAGAAAGTCTTCAGTGTTTTTCAGATAGCTAAAATGTCTGTTTGCAATTGGCTGAAGATGGTAGTCGATAAATTCACTAATCCTATATGATTCCGAACCACAATCTGAAATAATGGGTCGCCATGGTGGAGTCATTGGGTCGGTCCACGAGTCAATAGACTTGTGGATTTTAGGAAGAAGATAAAATGTACATTTCGAATCATCTTTTGCAAAGAGATATTTAAATTGCTTTTCAGTTATCTTCTTGTTATCAACCATTTTTTGGAGAATTTCGTTAAATTTGCTACAGTTATTTTGCCAAAGTGGTTCCTTTAGCTTTTGGTAATGTTTCGGATTACTAAGCTGTCTATGTGCTTCTTTGATATAGTTATTTTTATCCATTATTACAGTACCTGATCCTTTATCCGCAGGTTTAATAACAATTTCATTATTTTTAAATAACCCTTGTAGGGAATGGCGCTGCTCATAAGATACATTTTGCTGATCATTTGGAAATGTTGTATTTTTAATACGCTCTGAGTACAGTTTTATACTTTCACCGATTGCTGGGTCAACCAGTTTCAAATTTGGTGCCCAGCCTGTTTTCTCAATGAATGGTGGAATGTTGCTATTCGAGTTTCGAAAAAAATCTGCCAATTTGATGCGGTGACCAAATTCAGCAGTTTCAATAAGGCCATTTTCTAAATCTGCATCCAAACCAATTTTGGGTTTCGGAGTTGGTACAAAGGTTAATCCAAAATTAAGCAGCGATTTTTCGGTTTCGCTTAACTGAGAACCAGCTAGGTTGACAATATTACTGCCTAGTCCAATTTCTGGGTGGCAGCTACCTTGACCCGAATCTAGTTTAAATTAAGGAAATTTAGCCAATTGCTATAGATAGTGTTAGCAGTCCCCTCAGTCCAATGTATATTGTCACGACACACACTGAAATCTGCGATTGGCAGGCGTGGTATGACAGTAACATTGGACCTAGGGGACGCTGCAATTCGATTAATTGCCTCAAGAATTTCCTTCTGGTTGGGGGTCGAGGTAGCTGAGACGTTTAATTGGCTGAAATAAATCATAGTTTTAGGGAATTTTTTTCTTATCATGCTGAACATCAATCTCAGTTGAGTCTCAGTGTCTGAGAGTGGACTGTTCCGGTCATTGATACCTATATTAAGGACCAGTTTCTCAGGATGGACTGACCCTGTGTATCTATTAATGACAGTTCTTATGTCATTAATAGATGCGCCAGGGAAGTAGGCCACCTGTATGTCTGGATATTTTAGCTATGCCCCGCCCATCTCTAGTTTACTTAATTAATACGTATGTTATTACAATTATTGAATTTATGTTGCGGGTTTGTATGGCTAGTTTTGGCCGCGCGCGTGTTGCCTTAAAGCTATGCTAATTTCACCTCAACAGGACGACATTAATAATCGAAATCAAATAGATTGTTGCGTAGTGAGCGTGTGTATGTATGTATGTATGTATGTATGTATGTATGTATGTATGTATGTATGTATGTATGTATGTATGTATGTATGTATGTATTTATTTATTTATTTATTTATTTATTTATTTATTTATTTATTTATCTATTTATTTATTTATTTATTTATTACGCTTGGAAAGACAATAACGTGTAATGTAAATAGGTACGTTACCTCCACCTCGCCAACATCATCGATGGAATATATCTGCAATTTGGACAAGAACTCGATGAATGTCTTGCTTTCTGCATCACAATTCGAGTCGTCGCTTATTAAAGGCTTATCTTTATCCCTCGAATTTCCTTTAAAAAAATGTCAATTTTCTCATAGAAAATGTCGATTTGTAGATCAAGAGAATGCTATTTTTGAAAATTTACCAATGGAATGATTGGCTCGGTTATCGAGCTCGAGCGTATACTATCCTGATGCTGGCCCTTAGACTCTCATAATTCTGACCCTAATCGTAATGGACCTTTCCAGTGTATCCATCTATCATATGACGTCATAATCAACTACGTGACGTGTGGGATGACGTCAAAATCTATGATGTTATAAATGATGTCCATAAGTACGCCACGAATGCATAATGGGTGACGGACTAAGCGGTGTCATACGAATTGTAAGTTTTTACAATTTAATAGGTGCTGCTTAATATTTTGAAACCAATTTGACTGGGCGCTGTTGTTCAGCACAAGTGTCAATTTCGAGGAGAAAATAGGAGACAGTTTGTATATACTTTGACAATAATTTGGGTGTCAGCAACATCTTAAAGTCAACATTCTCCTCATATCAGTAGCGACAGTTAGTGGAAAATTACGATCATTATTTTAGATGTTGCAGCAACACTTTTCATTCAAATTGCTATCAAATCTGTAGCCCAGATTGAGTGTTAAAGGATGGTGATAATAAAAATAATAATACTAATAATAATAATAATAATAATAATAATAATAATAATAATAATAATAATAATAATAATACTGATGATGATTATGATGGTGGCCAAGAAGTTCCACGCAAATTAGTGTCAAAATAGATATCTTTTTTTCCCAATTCTCTCCTGGTATTTGACACAGTTGTGTTGAACAGCATTGGAATATCGGATGTGGAATGTACTGACGTGGATATGCCCTATACTCAGAGCTGGAGGACAAATGACTTTTTGCATGTGCATGTGGATTGTTTTGAGAAATTCTGGCCTGTACACTTAATAGACTAAACCAATATAGTGTCCAATAGTTACAACGATTATAAAGTCAGGACATTGCGTGCTAGGTAGCATTGGGTGCTCGGTAAATTGAACAGAAATCAACAGGCATCTCATATCTCGTGCAAAAGTGTCTATATTTAATGGAACATAAAAACCTTAGGCAGCATTTTTATTGCCAAGTTGTGCGGTATCTCAATGGGCTTTGCGCGACGGGGTGATGGTGGGGGGGGGGGTATACCCTCTTATGTTTCTCACGCAACATGCTCAAATTCGTCATTTGCTGACTAAAACATCAAAAAGTAACAATAGGTGATAACATAGATAACATTACTACGTTGGGACAAAGTTGGTGACTGGTTAGCATGGTCGCCGTTGGCTAGTGACCATTGGGCCAACGTTGGTAAGTGGTTGGCACTGTCACCATTGGCGATGAAGGCGTTGACCAACATTGGCATGACAGTGGCAAAATTATAGTTGGGTTGCAGTTATTGAGCCAACGTTGGCCGAACAATATATAGCCAACACATATATTATACATGTTATATACATGCATTGGGCCAGCAGTGGCATAACAGTGGCAAAATTACACTGGGCTATCATTGCTGGGTCAGCATTGGCCAAACAACTTATAGCCAATGTATATAATAACTGTTATATACATAGGCCTACTTTGGGCCACTGCTGGAATAACAGTGCCGAAATTACATACAGTTACAGTGTTTGAGCCAACATGGGCCCAACTGTGTATAGCCAATGCATATTATAAATGTAGTATACATGGGTTGGTGCAATGTATTTGCCTACTGTGTATCTAAAAATAGTAAGCCAATGTATTTGATAATTAAGAGGCAAATCTGAGTTTATTTTCAAATAAATATTCACTTCACAAGGGAGGTAACTTGGCAACTCGATATTAAATTATTTAATTGCTTAAATTAAGTTCGTGTTAGGGATAAAGTGATCGGGCTCATGACCGTTCAATTGCGCTCATTGTTTCGTAAGCAGTTCTATATCTAAAGCCAAATATGTTGTATAAATAGTGACGTTGTTGGTTTGATTGGCGTCTATCGGGTCCCTGATTCCAGGTCCCATTTACGCCATATCTGGGCTGGTTTTATTTCAGTCTATTATTGGTAGCTTCTCCAGTTTTTACACTGATACCCATTTATACACCTGGGTGGAGAGAGGTGACGAGGAGCGAATGAGATTGCCTATGTATCCACTGATTGCTCGTCAGCTATAGCTATAGATTTGAACCCAGCCCGCCTGATTACAAGTTGACCACGCTAACAGCACGGCCAATCGTCTCAACTCGTATAAATAGTATCCTTTCTCTAAATACTTCAATGCTGTACTATAATTTGAATATGTCTTGTGAAAAAGAATCTTAAGAAATGGACAATCTCCTATGAATAAAAGCAAGCTGTTATAAACTACCACAGCCTACGCAAATGTGATTGACACATTTCATTAATTGTGTATTTTACTTTGGCAGTCAGCTAAATATATAGCACATATAAAAATATATTTAAAAATAGTTCACTAACATCTGTAGAATATGTTGGCCCAATGGTAGACCAATTTGCAGAATGATGTTCAGCCAACCTATACTGCCAATGTTGGATCAATGTTATATGATGTATGTTGGTCAAATGTTGTGTGAAATCGTAGGCCCAACATGGGCCAACGTTAGACCAATGAGCAGAATAATGTTGGTGTCAACCTAGGCAGCCAACCGTGGGCAAATATTACAATGTACGTTGGGCCAACATTGGGCCAACGTAGTCTTGTTATCTGGGAAAGTGGGAATGGATTGGGCCTTGGGAACATTGATTTACCGTAGGCCTATAGGGCACCATACTTTCAAATAGGTTAGGGAAATAATTGCATGTTTATGTGCTCTTAGGTCTATTAGTCAATGTATTTTCAAATCATTCAACATACTTCATTCAGCTAGCTCATTCTGATTTTAAATTATTTTCGCCGAGCATTGTAACGAAATCGTGATTTCAAGACACATATCGCCCTATATTCGAAACATCAAATAATCGTACCGCAAGCCGCCCTAATCTGCCCCGCCCCATCCCCACTCGCCACCATACACACCCCAACCACCCGAACCGACCCCTCCCAACACCCTACCCACCTCTCCCACCCAACCCACCCACTTCATTATACTTACTCGCGTGTTCTGTTGATGAGTTCAGCGCTGGACTTCACGGGAATGGCTGCGTACAGCGCTTGAACTTTGCAGTCAGCATTCTTGAAGCAGTTATAGTGTGTCGTCTTCTCGGCATTCGTCAAACAGGACACAGTAGCTTTGTCTGAAAGTGCATCGCAACATGATACAGCTGTCAGTCATCGAAAGACAACGACTCTATTGGGAGTGTATGTGGGAGAGGCGGTGGGGAGGCGGCACATTTCACCCGTATTAAACTTTTCACGCCGAAGCCAGCCAAACCGGTCTCCGCGGTAGAAATGAAGATTGCGAATTTGTAGACCGGAAGACTCCTATGTTTGACAATTTACCACTGGCATAACTGGCTCGGAAACCAAGTCAGTCATTTTAGTGCTGCATTTTGAAAAACAGTCGTCTCTTGGCGTGCAAATAGACCTTTAATAAGCAAACCTCGTTATTCTCTTGACCAAATTTAAATATTAAATATGTAACGTAAGACATTGTATACACGTAGGCTTATGGTTAGTTGTATATATGCATACTATAGATCCAGTTGTGGCACATGCACTGTAACATTTGGTTTCCACTGACGAGGCTAAGATAAATTTTTAACTCTTGTGTCCGAGTTACACGGTCAGATAGCTTGTACAATTTGTTGTACGACGTGTAATAATGCCTATGGGTCTACCGTGAAACGCGCTCTTAACCATTAGCACATTGATCTCTGTATACTATCATTTACGGTGTCAATAGCAAAGAAACTTTGTACATTTTTCAATAATTTTGGTGGAAGATGTTGCTGTCTACGACAGCACCATCTTCCACCAAATTTGTTGAAAAATAACACCAGTTCATCTTTGACCTTACTCTGAAATTTAAAAATTTGACATCAGAGTGGTATGGGTTAAAGGATTAACTTCACATTTCTACCTTCTTAGCTCACATGTGTCATTAGAATTTAGGCCGTTCATACAAACACCTTTTTACTGAATTTCTATATGTGCTCTGTGAACTTCCATTAGCAAGTAAATATAAAGATACTGAAACACGGCCACCTCAGCACTAGTACACCGTTATTTATATATACTTAGTGTCATACATCAACGACCCCCGAATACACATACCTACACCAGTAGTACCACGTGCGCCTAGTACCACTACTCCGTCGAATACATAGTACCCAATGGCACACATACCCATTCCACCCCACCACCTCTTTACTAGTATCCATACTAAACTACTCTACCCATCCCACCTAGTAAGTCCACACAACGCCCCTAATATCTCATCACATAGAATTCACAGAATCCGAATTTCAAGGTAACTATATGCGGACGATGTTGAACAACTAATTTGACTGGGTGCTGTCGCTGCCTATTCCAGAAACCGCACCCAGTCAAATTAGTTTCAAATTATTCAACAGACTCTTTAGTAAATGGTAAAGGCATCAAAAACATACAATTCGTAAACTTGACAAACTTTTCAATGTCCATACGTCATTATGTATTGTGATGTCAGCCTATGGGACGTATTCTGACGTAATTGAGTATCATGCCGCTACTAATACCCATACTCCACGACCATATAAACCCATCCACAAAACCACTGCGCCACTAAGTACACAAAACACCCAAATACCGATACACGTACCCCATCCTAGTGCCCGCTAGTACCAGTGCACCGCTAGCACCATACTCTACACATCTATATGCATCCTACCTCAATCAAGCTTAGTACCTACTACACCCAACCATAATACCGCACACTACATCACTAGTGCGCCCATCCTTGCAATTGTGAGCACTACTATCCCAACTCACATGCATATAGCAACGTGTGTTCTCTTCTCCGGCCTATCACAGTACATTCAAGCACCGCTACCCACCACAGCCTAGTAGCATACCCCCACTACACATAGTAGCCCTTACGTTAGGCTTAGTATATGTCAGACACCTAATTTATCAAAACCTAGTCCAACACGACACCAACCCGGAAGCTATATCAGTACGGTGTGGTTCCGGGTGGTGATACTAGCACTGTTGGGATGGGTACTGTCAGTACCCATACCAACAGCGCTTTTATCACCACCCGGAACCAAACCCAATCACGTACAGCATACTCACCTCAGCTCTAATATCCCGACCAACACTAGTAGCTGTACCCCGCCCAACCATAACCATCATTCGTACCCTACCCAGTACGCAACAAGATACACCCTGGTATCGTAAGTGAACCCAATAATGGTACGATATACCACACCCCTAGTACACGCACAGACTGCCACCATGGCTAGAGTTCTTGCCCATTTCACATCATACTCAACCACTATTTGCCTACGACATCCCAGTAGCGTACCGGCCATATTACCTTATCAGCTCACCCAATCGCGCCCCTAGCAATCTTCTCATCGCCACTGCCCATCATATCAACCAACCATAGGTCATAGTACTACAAGCCTACTCCACCCACTCATAGAACCCCTACCCATCAACCCGTATCTGCCTCAGTGTATCTTCATGAACTAGTATCCTACTTCCACGCCATCGGCCGCATAGTACTGTGCCCAACAATATGCACCCCCCAACACTTCACCACTCACAATGACTCATCACTTTTATCCATAATGGACCTTTTCAGAGAAATGACGTCATATGACGTCATAATCAGATACGCGGCGTATATGATGACGTCATAATTATTACGTCATAAATGATTCTATACGGCCCGTTTCTAACTCTTAATAGTCCGACACGTTGTACAAATTGTATGTCTCTACTATTTAATTAACATGCTGTTGAATATTTTGAAACTAATTTGACTGAGCACTGTTGCATTAGTTTCAAAATATTCAACAGCTTAGCTGTATAGTTTTCTGGAAATTGATAGTCAGGGAGTTCAGAGATCGATCGAGCGAGATGTGGGCGTGGCGTGGCTAGAGATGGGCGGGGCATAGCTAAAAATGGAAGGCTCCATTGCCTGCCATACGCTAATATCCCACCACACAATTATACTACTGCACAGAACACACCCCTCCCCCCTCCACTCATCCCAATGCTAGCCTCCTAATCTACACTACCTGTTCTCTGATTGGTTGAGACCTAATCATGTCGCTAGTTAAATATAGGAAAATATACCAAATTCTATTTATGTTCTATCTTGACATATCTCATGCTACTTACAGTTGCCGACGCCCGTCTTGACACCGCCATTGTCACACACTTGCGCTGGGAATTGATAAAGAGAGTCAAGTCTCGAATCGTTCCTATTTAAATATGGGAACTCGCTAAGTACCAATTTCTGATCTCCAACTTCCACCTTTGGTACGGATACATGGGTATCAACGACATAAGATACTACGCAGGCACCCTGTGCTTCCCATTTTCTATGGACAAAGAACAATAGCAGGATGCATTTCTAGTTATGACCCGCCCATTTTAAGATGCCCAGCCCATTTCAAGATAACGCCCGTCCACTTTTGCGCGTGTAGGAATTGATGTAAGTCCGTGTTCACGCTTAACACGAGAAAGTTAATCCGGAGTAACGCCGTAGCAATAGCGGCCAGTCAAATTAGTTGCAAAATCTTCAGCGGGGTGTTTATTAAATAAAAAGGGTATACAATTTGTTCAACTTGTCATACTAGTGTGGTGCTGGCGGTATCCCGCAATTCCGCGGTTCGTGTTTCGCGGCTGCCAGGCTGGCTGATTCCCGCCGTTTCTACGGACGCCCGGCAGTCGTACCTTGGAACCTGAACCGTGCATACCTGCCGCTGGTTCCACTGGCCGATTAAAGACCTCTGTTGGGGTGCTAATTTGATGACAGTCCTATAGTTCAACGTCTTCCTTGGCTGCAGAAGAAATGTCGATGAGAACACGAATTCGTGGTGTCACAGCATGGGTGAACATGCGACTCTTGCCATACGATCAGCTATTGAACAATGTCCTGATGGATTTGCTAACTGGTACACATATGAAATCATTGGTTGAAAGTCTTCTAGGTCAAGGAATCAAACGTTTTGAAAGTTTTGATGGATTGAGTCAACAGCAGAAGCAGACTCGTTTTGATTGGCTTCTTGAAGAACTGAAACAATCCAATGTTGTTCCCGCTGACTTCCATCTAGATTCTCGGCTCTGTGCCATGAAGAGTGCCGATCACGTATTTGAGCTGCTGTGGCGCTTGATCTGCAATGACATCTGGTTTGTGTGGGACAGGCTTGAATATCTGCAACAGGATGATGAGGAAATACTCGTTCAAGTTCCGTTTAAGTGGACACCAGAACCTCCGCCAGCAAAGAAGAAGACTACACAGGTCAAGAAGACGATGCTCACTGGATTTGGTTCATCGTCACTTCTCCATGAACCGGTAGAGGAAGCGCCTCAGGAACGAGGTGATAGCAATGAATGGGTGAAATTTCCAGGGTCAGATTTTGCAAAGTCCTTCAAGTCCAAGACAAAAGATGTGAACAGTTATCCTACACCCGATGAATGTATTATGGAATTTGTCACATCTCAACTCAAGTTGACCACGGAAGGCAGGAAACTGGAATGCCAATGTTTAGACGACCTTGTGGACAGTCGAGTCTTATGCAGTCTTGTCAACTCATTTGTGCCAAACACGTTCAATCCAGACATGCTTCTGAATGACAGATGGACGATTAACATGGCCATTCAAACAGCAAGCCAGATGTTTGGTGTGGAGACAACATTTGACTCTGAAGACTTGGTTGAGGCTGATCCCATGTCTATTTGTTCATATGTCTGCGCCTTGTATATGGGTGCATTCAAGTTCCGCCAATGCAGGGCAGTTGCACACCGCGCAGACTGGTTTTGTCGCCTGGTACGTGAATCTCAGCATGCATTGGACTTATTGGCATCTAATTTATCGAATGCTAGTGAAGCGATGACCTCTCAGAGTAGACGGCTTAAGAGTGAAATATACTCCAATAAAGAGGCTTTGGTGCGACTGGAGCATCGGTATGATGTTGAGTTCTGTCGACAGTGGCTGGCTAAAGTAGATGCCGTACAAATCAAGGTTCGTAATGAACTGAGAGCGAAAATTCGAGACAGATTTGATGTTGTTACCGTGCCGAGAAATATCAGTATCAATGATCTATGCATCTCATTGGTCATTAATTTGATTTTGACCAATGGCTCAGGTTTTCAGAAATATGAAGGTAAAGAGGTGCTGTGTGACGGGAGACGATTGGTTCTCAGAGACAAACAGACTGGTGAATTCATAGATGACTTCACTAGTGGAAACAAAGCAAGTGATACATTGAGAAAGCATTTGAAAATATCAACTTATGGATCAATAGAGATAGACACAAATGATTATCCACAGTATGAGTTTTTCTTTGAGCTTATGAGCAGAAACAAACCTCTGAAGTTTGGATCATTGTTCCTGTATCAAGTCTTTCCAGGAAACACGCTGGCATGGCAGAAACTGCTGATTAAAGCAGCTAAGGAGAATGAGCTGGATACAGTCGAGAAATTAGTGACATTTTTCAAGGGCCAGCATAATTTTATCAATAGCCGCGAATCAAAAACATTGAACACAGCTCTTCATGGTGCCTGCAGATATGGACATATGGAAATTGTTGAGTTCCTGCTTGAGAATGAAGCAAACATTGATGCTCAGAATAGTTTTAAATGTACACCCATTTTCGCTGCGATTGAAGGCATGCACAGATCAGTATGCAATTTATTGATAGAATGGGGATGTGATATTCACCTTACAAACATCAGGAGACAGAAACCGTTTGAGACGGTGAAGAGTGAGGATTTCAGGAAGTATCTTTACAGTGTGTATAATTTCTACTCTGAATTTGTGCCCAAGGTGATGTCAGGAGATGTCGCCGTGCTCGACCAGGCATTACAGGATCACAACAGTGGTGCCTGGACATTCTCCAGTCTCAGCAGCAGGTGTGTTAATGGGAGTACATTGTTACACACAGCCGCATATTTTGGCCATGTTTCCACAGTGAAGGACTTGCTTCAGTGTCGCGTCGATGTCAATCTACATGACTATAAAGGTGCATCACCTCTTCATAGGTCACGCGATATACACACAAGCAAGATCCTGCTGGAGTCTGGTGCCCAGGTGAATGCAGAAGATGCGGAGGGCAACACACCGCTTCATGTGAGATTATTTTTATTACTTCTTTATCAATTCGGCAATTCCGTCAATTCTGTCAGTTTTCTGATGTGGTGGAAAACCACTGTCCTTAATTTTAGTTAGGATGCTATGCAATTTTAGAATCTGTAACGATGGCCCTCGTCCGGCAGC
The DNA here is from genome assembly GCA_034401795.1 of Chaetoderma sp. LZ-2023a. Taxonomy (NCBI): domain Eukaryota; kingdom Metazoa; phylum Mollusca; class Caudofoveata; order Chaetodermatida; family Chaetodermatidae; genus Chaetoderma; species Chaetoderma sp. LZ-2023a. The sequence continues at coordinate 45,357,935 of CM067364.1, forward strand.
TGTTGATCTATCCATCTGTTTCATTATTAACAGCTCATTCTTTCTGGATGGATCAACACCTATGGAAATCTTTTTTTTAAATTGGGAATTCAACTTCTACATTTAGCAGTTGAGCGTCAATGCCGGTGTGTTTTTATGGTATGTAAATTTTTAGATAAGATTTTTAATTAAAAGATAGATTTTTAATTATATAACCAGTTTTTATAAACGGGGGAGAGTGTGGTGCTGGCGGTATCCCGCAATTCCGCGGTTCGTGTTTCGCGGCTGCCGGGCTGGCTGATTCCCGCCGTTTCTACGGACGCCCGGCAGTCGTACCTTGGAACCTGAACCGTGCATACCTGCCGCTGGTTCCACTGGCCGATTCAAGCGTTTGTGAAGGATTATATCGCAGTATTCATGACGTAATTGATTATGACGTCAGTCTAAATGTGGCGTAGTTGGTTATAGAACTGCATTTATATATAATTATCCATGCACTCTGGTGCTGAACAGTGTTTGTGTTATTATTATTGAACTGTATTCGGACAACATATTTAGCTAATCTATAATTGCGGACTAAAATTACAATTATATAATGTTCATAAATCAAACTGTAGTTTACGTAACCACACATGTGGGTGCTCCTATCAAGAGGAGGGATATACGAACAACAACAACAACAACAACAACAACAACAACAACAACAACAACAACAACAACAACAACAACAATATGGCGTCATATGATTGACTGAGGAACTGAATTCATCAATTATTGCATGTCATATTTTTCGATAAAGGTATAGTAAGTATAATTAAGTGTGTGTTTCGGGAACGTTTGGCCCAGAACACACGCTAAGGACTGTTAATTTCTTTATAAGTATCATGAATAAGGTATACATTTCTAGAGCCACTGCTGGAAAGCCAGCAACGCCGGTACCATATGGTTCCGCCACCACCCCATGAAACATACTGTTCCATGGAGTAGGCCCGCACGGAAACCGTGCGGACCCATAGTGGTTACGGAACTGTGGCCTTACACGTGTGCCAACGGCACCCCACGTGTGGTCACTGGTCCAGGTGAGATAGGTGTGTACCAAGCCTGGACAGCAACACCTGTCACCGTGTCGGTTGGTGGCAAAGCAACCAGCACTGGATGGGTGCCCGGTACTGGTGTGGCCTCAACCATGGGTGGAGTGGCTGCCATGGCCTACGCCAAGCCAGGACGGAATCCACCTCCATATGCTCCACCCGCGGTATCTCAGGCTGCAACAACCTCTCTTGCTCGGCCTCCTCAGGAGCCATCCTGGCGAATGGCTCCCATGCCCGACAGACCAGCTACCGCTACTGGACCACCCGGAGGTGGCCGCAGAGAAGCAGTACCCGCCAGGCCGGAGCCTGACGGGACAGCCAGCGAGCCATACGAGATGACTCCCACCCCCATCCCACCCCCACCTCAGTAACCAGTCCAGAACCTTGTCCTGTACCGGGCACAGAGAGAGATTGCCCTACACTCTTGGGTATCAGAAACGACACCAGCTTGGGCAGGACGCTATGCAAGAAGCCTTAGCGGGCCCAAACCACGCCAGAGGTGCCATCTCCAAACCATCAAGCTGCAGATGAGGAGCGGCACCCCCCCCCCCCCGCCCGGGACCAAAACGGACGCTCCCTGATTTCTTTTCGCACCGCCTGACCCCGCGTCCGAACCAGCCAAGTCATTCTGGGCAAGGAACTCAACTAAAAACTCGACCGGCCACACTGCGCAGACGTTACACCTATTATCAACGTTACGCTTAGAACATCGAAAACAGACATGGTCCTTATAGGTGACATTAACGAATTTGTGACACTCTTTGCAAGATGGCGGAGTAGGCTTGGCCTAAAAACAAGCACAACGCCTACAATAAGCAGGCGGAACGGAACAGGAATGGAAGACAGACAAATAATTTTCAAATATTTTGACAATAAATTAAAAGGTAAAACTCTGGCACCCCACACCCGCAACGTTACAACCAAGATCGCATAAGCTGACGACAAGAACGATAGCGGGCCAATAATACACCCACAAATTGATCCTGAAGGATGTATAAACACGGAACCAGGAAGCATATCGATTGCATTCGCGGTATATTTAAGAATTAATTTCAAAATTATACTTCTCAAACGAAGGCGAAAACGATACGTGAAGGAAGCAACAAAATGAATAAACAAACTGCTGTAGAACACGGTAAAACCGCAGAACACACATCTTAATCAAGAATTTTGAAGTCATCGATCAATGCAGACAGATCGTGATTTGCACGCAAAACTTGACATAATTCTGGTACAAAAACGCACGCAGCACCAAGAATAGGATGCGCGAATTAATGAAACATTTCCTTCGCCACAAAATTCCGAGAAATCAAACGGGTGTGACGCCACCCGCTCGGATAATACGGTTGAACGACGAAAGCCGATTTAGTGTTAAAATACTGTATAGCCAACGTCCAGTTTCATATTGCTGCCCAATCGCCATTGGGATTAAAGAAGGCGTCTTATCTGGCATATTTCGTTGTAACCACGCGTCCCAGATTCGGGGTCAGAAATTGAGACATGCAACACAGACGAAATTTCAGAGACTTAAGTCTCCATATAGCTAGAGAATAACATGAAAGATTACGACCTAAGTTTCAGTGGCTCCCTCCATGGTAAATCCAATAATTCCAGGCGCGAAACAGCTTAATTAGGCACAAAGAAAACACCAAGAAAACTATATATTGCTCTTGTTACTATGCAAACAAGAATGAATGGCTCTAGCAGGCGGGTACCCGGTTGTTGGGAACCAGGTACACGGTTCCAGGAGCCGGTAAAGCTTTCTAAATCTAGATTCCTAGAGCCAGTTATCAGTGTAGCTGTATTATCAATGAGTAATGTAATGGTAAGTATTGATCGGAGAAAGGTGATTTCATCTGCAAGAGCAAGTTAATAGCTAGTGTGCTCCTCGTATGTCAACAGCCCCTTAAAACGCTCAAAATGCTATTTTTATCGATTAACCTTATAATGTATCAAGATCTTTAAAACAATTCAAATTTTTGCTCAATGAATGTCCATTTGCCGGCCAAAAGAATGCAGTTTTTGTAAACATACCACTGGAATTTAGGAAAATAGTTTTTAAGAGCATGTTTTAGCGGGCGATCAAAGGGCCAAGTAAATAAAAGTTTCGCTTAGTCAGTGACAATTTGCAGGCCAAGATAAGACTATTTTTGAAATTTTACATGACTTCAGTGGTACATTTTCAAAAATAGTCTTCTCACATGGACATTCCTCAACAACCACTGTAGATGCTCGGTTCGGCGATTAAAAGGTTAAGATGACACTAGAGGCCACAGGTGTCTTCGCAGATGAGGATGGGCCAGATGCCATGCAGTGGGAAGAGGAGGTGGCGCAGAAGTGTAAGACCAAGAAAGCCATCCAGCAGCGGACCCACTATCTTGGTGATAAGGTGAAGTTCCAGATGTCACCTCTCAGAAAGCTACTGGCACAAGACATAGTGCTAGATGACCACTGTCTAAAAGACCTCTGTCTCAACACCAATAAGCTGGTATGATCCGCCTGGCTCTCTAAAATGAACCCTTCTATGACTCACGAGCAGATTCTACAGGTGATGCCGTTTAAGCCTTCAGATATACTATGGCAAAATCAGAGGGGCGGAAGCAACCAGAACTATTCCCCTCCCTGACGGCTGATGAGGGCGGTACCATCCACGGCTGGCAACCCCAGCAGATAGATACCATCAGGCAGAATCTAGTCCATGAAGCAGAAAAGTGCAGCAGAACGCGCAGGCGATATAAGACAGCATACAACGTCCTCGCACGTACAATCACTGCTGCGGGTGTGTTTGGATCCAGTGCTGGTGTGGAAGCTGTGGCCACTCTCGCTACAGGGGTGGGTGCCCTCGTCGCCATCCCGCCGGGTGGCGTGACACTGACCGCCACTGTCTTGGGGGTGGGGCAGCGGCAGATCACAAGGAGGCTGAGAAGCATGCTAAGTACGTGACACTGGCACAGAGTATGCTACGGACTATCGATAAGTCTGTCAGCAAAGCTTTCGAGGATGGACGGGTCACCGATGAAGAATACCACCATATATTGAAGGTCCAAGCCCTGTACCGCACTGAGAAACCTAAAGTGCGACAGCAATACCTCAAAAGCTCCAGCAGGAGTGTTGATATGGAGGAGCTAAAAAACGAGATGTTATGACGAGGTCACCTCGGCGGTCTCTGGAGTCGAGACGACTACAAATAGTGTGCTGCCTGTACGGTAGCTTTAAGAACACCAGTATAGATGGCCTTCCCACTGAACCTCACCACAGTCATCGGGAGCCAACGGCCCATCCTGAGTACACCTTTGACTGGCCTGAGACGTCTACTGGATGATATAGCAGAGCTAACTACGTTCTCCATCACAGTGGATGGACGGTCCCGAACCAGCTTCTCCATCAACCCACGACCGCTGACCAACCACTCCATCACCATCAAGGATGTGAAGCAAGCACATACTTGGATGGCTGCTCCAAGCCTCTCATGCTGGAATCAGCAACTGAACTTTGCCGTATGGTGTGCCACGGCAGGATGTGGAATAAGTTCCACCCTGCTTCACTTCTATTCTGGTACTCCTGAAGCTGTGCTCATTGCCAGCTGTCTCAGATTCCACGTGTACTTCACGGTGTGACGAATCCTCCATGAGCTGGGTGCAAGCCTCCCTGATACAAACGACTTCGACCCACAGCTCAACAGTCATAGCGTATCAGTGGTCAGCAGACAACAGAGAGAGTTCAGCGCACACCCAGACTATCAGTGGCATGATGGGGACAACAGTGGCCTAGGGGTTATGTAGTGACCCGAGACGTGACTACTCAGGATTCCCCTATCGAACACCCCGATGAGTTAGCCGTCGGATACAGCAACATTCTCGTTCAATCCAGACTCTGACCCTGGAGCGCTGGTGCAAAATATGCACATCACTGGCTTGGAGCAGGGCTATCCAGATGTGTGGAAGTACTTTGTCTCACACACCACCTCAGGCCTCACACCAGCAGGGATCGTTCAGATCAACCAGTCCATGGAAGCACTGTGCTACTGCCTCCTTACAGCACAGACCAAGCTGTGTCATTCCATAGATGGTGTCAGCAGAGCAGAGGTCCAGGCCATGTTCATCAGTCACGTTGAAGATATGCTCATCGTGGTAGATCCCAGCACTCGTATTGCTAAGTTCCAGCAGGGGTTGCAGAAGGCCTGTCGCAAACTTAACTTTGATATTTCACCACACCTACGGTTGATTCCGAGCACCATGATCATGAACATCGAGGACCTCCAAGTCAGGGGCTATAGCAACATGATAGTCGAGGGCAGTTCCCCCGGTGTCCACTTCGGCTTCAACACTGATATCAACGCACCTACGTGCCATACAGTCGTTCCGACCCTAACACTGCAGCCCGTCGACACGACGCTTCCCATGGCAGCTCCGACCCCGACACTGCAGCCAGTCGACACGACACCACTTCCCGTGGTAGCTCTACGAGTGGTGTCAGGCCTAGCTATCATGGCGCTCGGGAACAGCTTACTCCACCGCTAGCAAATCAGCTATCCTGACTCTCTACAGTAGCAGTGGGGACCACGGTGAGACACTGAACCAACTTGGCCTGCCCCACAGCCCCTATGCACACTTCCAACATGCACATCCAAGGGCTAGATGGTTCCACAGCGCATCCTTTTCCCAGCTTGTAGTATTGCAGAGCCTTGTTCAGCTCTGAGTCAGGTGAGGCCATGGAGGTCTGCAACTGCTGGAACACATCTGACAGATACTCCTGATCCTTGTAGAAACCTTTAGCTCACAGGAACTGCTCGACGATACTCCCGCCCATGATAAGGTATTCGAGGAAGCAGATCTGCCCCTTACCAAATCCTAGATAAAGCTTCACAGCTGTCAGCTCCTCTGTCAGCTCAGCACCTGAGAGCTGAGCGAGCTCATTTGGTGTCTTCTTCTCGTGGTCATTCAACTCCCTCCGGGAGACCTCATAGTACATCTCGCATAGCGTGAGCTCGGACATGTTTAAGATGTCTCAATAGAGAGATGAATATTCCTGAGTATCAAGCTGGACACCTGGCAGATGCAGACTGGGAAGATCTTATTAGCTCACTCGACAGGGAACGCAGGCATTTAACTGTGTTGTAAACTCAGTGCTTAAACAATGACGTCAATGGTGCAGATCGTGAAGCAACTTCCCGAGAGACAGGCGAGTCTTCAAAAGGTGGAGAACCTGCTGCGAACCAAGACCCAGAAGCTACTGACACAGGCTAAGCCCCTGGCAGTCCATATCGCGAGTAACATGGCGGCGAATGTGGCTGTGGTGAAGATGACAGGTGAAAATGAGGTTCTTCCTGCCGCCACTGCGGCTGCGCTCGCTACAGTGGTGAGTGGGGTTTGCGATAACTGTCTCGGAATAAATCACCCCCTCCCAAAGATCGCCATCAGTGTTGCCTACTACACTGCCGCTGCCAAGATCATGGGTGAACGTGTTACACTAATGGAGGCCGCGGTTCTAGGGCTAGCAACGAGTGCAATGGCTGAGATCATCGTCGCCTACGTTTAGCCACTCTGAATAGTGAGAGATGGATCACGAGACCCCTGCAGCATATCAGGCATTGCGTGCCGGAGGGTGGTGTGTAGCCCATAGTTGAGCACGCGGGCTGAGGATTGCCAATGCCCAGGAATGCTGGACCGCCCACAAGGCGTGCCCCTGCAGAGAGGGCCAGTACCCTGAGCACTGCTACCTATTCCCTTGGCCGACTGCGTGGTACTCCTATGCCAAAATATTTCACTGGGGTATGACTAGTAGGTTTAAGTCGTGTATATAGCACTATGACTCTGTCACTCACAGACCTAGAAAGCAAAGTGCTAGGCGATCTTGCTCACTTGGGCGATGCACGCCTCGGTTCAGAGGACACTGTTGCCCCTATCTCCTTCCTAGACTTCGATGAGAAGGGCGACCTGCAGGAGATCCGGGGTACCATACTAGCCTGAGATCTCATCGGGAACACTGATACGGTAGGACAATCGGCCATTAACAGGGCCAAGACTGTATACAAGGGGATGGGTATCAAGGACAGGGCGACGATGTGAGGTATGCTCGGAGTCCATGAGGCTGGAGCCATCCAGGTTATGGCTGAGTGCTATGCACACGACCTGGTTAAGGATCTCCTGCAACCACGGAGCTTATTCCAACAGGATGGAGAGAATCTCAAGGTAGGCACCATCAGGCTGAGCAAGATCACTGTTGATGGCGCAGAGGGTGCTACCGCCAGCCTCCAGCTACCAGATGTGAAGAAGTCAGGGTTCTTTGGTTTGCCGTTTAAGACCACAGGATAGTCATGGCTTCCCGTGCATGTATCATACAGATACTGGATCTACTAGACACTGTGGGTGCCCTCTACGTTATCTTCTCAGCTGCTGCTGGGACTTCATGCTTGACGCCTCCATCGCATCCTTCATAGCTGCCGGAGGTGCAGGATTCCCTGCTCTGCAGGCTAAAGAGCTGGTGCAGGAAGTACTGCCGTTTAGTCTCCCAGATATAGACGAGGCTACCGCCGACCAAGTGCTAACCATCCTCCGCACGCAGGTCTGTACCATTCGACAGTAGGCCGGCCTATGCTGGCCATGTGGTGCTGATCAGTGCCCCATCAGGACATGGGAAAGACATCTTGCTATGGGCTCTCCTGGCTGAACATCTACACTCTCAATACATCCTTCTGATGTCTGACTCCGCCACTGAGGCAGTTGACAGTAATGATCAATGGTGCAATGGCCCAATCACCAAGATGCAGAACCTACAAGTACTGATGGAGAAGCTGCTGGCAGCCCAACTGACAGAACCTCTTGTTCTAGTTATCGATGACCCTGCAATGGACCAGAAGACAGTCACCTATATCAGCAACATCACCAGGCGCATCCGGCACACAAAGATAACTGTCTTCATACTTTTCAGAAGGACACCCAGGAGATCTCCCCGGACATCCGCCACAATGCCCGGTTGCTATGCTTCACCTCCAAGTGTGGATGTGCCCTGCTCGAGACCATATGCGACAGCTAACCCTCAAGGAGACCAAAGGGGACTGCAGGCAAAAGAGCTGGTGCAGGAAGTACTGCCGTTTAGTCTCCCAGATATAGACGAGGCTACCGCCGATCAAGTGCTAACCATCCTCCACACGCATGTCTGTACCATTCGACAGTAGGCCGGCCAATGCTGGCCAGGTGGTGCTGATCATTGCCCCTCAGGAAACGGAAAAATCATCTTGGTGCGGGCCGAACATCTACATGCTCAATACATCCTTCTGGTGTCTGACTCCATCGCTGAGGTGGTTGACAGTAATGATCAATGGTACAATGGCCCAATCACCAAGACACAGAACCTGCAAGCACTGATGGAGAAGCTACTGGCAGCCTGACTGACAGAACCACTTGTTCTAGTTATCCATGATCCTGCAATGGACCAGAAGACAGTCACGTACCTCAGCAACATCACCAGGCGCATCCGGCACACAAAGATAACTGTCTTCATCCTCTTTAGAAGTACACCTGCGAGATCTCACCGGACATCCGCTACAATGCCCGGTTGCTATACTCAGCTCCATGCGTGGACGGGCCCTGCTAGAGACCATATACGACAGCCTAACCCTCAAGGAGACCAAAGGGGACTTTATCACAGGTGTACAGAGGGCAGCTGATCTGTACCACTTCATCTTCAGAAACAAGGAGACAGGTGAGCTGTCACACTTCAAGCACGCTCTGCAAAAGGCACAGACCTTCACCTACAAGCTGAATCCAGCCAGGAAACTAGCCTGCTCTACTCGTCATCACTGACAGACTGTCGGCTGCAACTATTTTCATTCATCAGAAGCCTGAGGAACTTCGTCCGTCTCCACTACTTCGTCAGATGCTTGAGGACCTTCGTTAGAAGCTGGAGGAACTTCGTCAGAAGCTTGAAGAACTTCGTCAGTTTCCTCAGAAGCCTGTTGCTGAAACTCTATCCACTGAGGGTCAGATGGTAGGACTCTCTTCTTCTGGAACTTCTCATGGAAGATCCACTTTGTCCATGCGCAATGAGCATCTGACTTGCGAGCGGATTTGATGAGGTAGTCCTGGTAGTTATCTGGGAATTTCAGAAATGCTGGCAGATTACTGGGCCAATCGGCTGCGCCCTCTTTCGTTGAAGATGGTCTCAACAACCTCCTTGCAGCCAACAGTGCGCCCCTCCTGAATACCTTCTGCATGACCAGTGTCATGGCTCTCCTCCCTGAAGTAGTCATTTGCTCCAGACTGGAAACTATCCAGCATATCTCGCTCTTCCTGGCTATGGAGGCTAAATACGGCAGCCCACTTCCCGACCATTAGTAGATCTTTGGGATCAACCCTCGCCCTTTGGAAAGCTAGAATAACAGGACTCTTGGTTTGGACCACAGGTAGGTTGAGTGCCCTGCCCTGGGTGCTGTCAAACTTCTGTTAGAGTATCTGAGTCAGGAGTTCTTTTGTACTACGAGCTGGTGCTCCTTCCTCTATGGCGGCCAGTATCTCAGCATCAGACAGAGGTGTAACCTTGGTTCACTCGTGGATAATGTTGATGTCACGAAGCAGTCCTCGGACCCTGTCACAGTGGGACAGTGCACGCCATGGCTGTCGTGCTTACTGCCATGCCGACATGTCCTGCTGCCTATAGACAATCTGCTGGAGAACATTAACAAGCTTGGCAGCCGTTTAAAACCTCTATATACCCAGACATTAAACATGCTGCAGTATGTGCAACATCCAGATGGGGGCCATTGAACCTGCGACATCGCACCACACTGATCCTCGGAAGGACTGGCTGACGGTCATTTGACCCAGTATACACGATGAGAACCCGTTGTTCGCTGCTAGGAAGTACATCGGCTTTGCAATCTCGGCACAGATCCACGAGATCAAGAGCATGACAGTCGAGTTCAAGCTTCAGAGCACAATAGAACAGACGGTAGATCTCCCGCAGGTTCTGAACAGGTGGGAGATCGTGCAGAGCAACAGCACCGTGGACACCACCTATGTGAACGATGAGTACCAAGTCCTAGGTCCGCTGGCACGTGGACCAACCTTCTATGCGAAGGGAAAGGGGTACTATGCTGTGGGGTGCAATGAGGGGTTCATGGAATTTGAACTATGGGCAGGTGTCGTGAAGCCTGTGGCAGTTCCACTCTTAACCCTCCTCGAGAACACACACGTGAATCCGGCTGCCATGCAGGATAGGCTGTTCCTCCGAGTGTACACTGAGCAGCTCGCAGATGCGACGATGAATGCTCCAAGACTTCATGTCTGGCATAAAGAGAATGACCAGGAACTGAAACAAATGGGTTCCAAACAGCAGATCGTGCATGTGGAGGGAGAACCCAGCAGGTCCAAGCCACAGCTAACCATTGCATCGTGGTGCATCGGACTGTGTCGCTGTTGCGGTCCTGGTTCAGAAAGCAGGAGCCATCCATCAGGTGGATAGGCTAGACGACTTCAAGCTTGTGGTTGCTGGGACCAATGTTCTTGGTGAGGTACGCCAGCTGGTTGACTGGCAACTCTACAGACAGAAAGCTAAGTCATATGCACTTCTGCGACTAACCAGTGGAAGCGATGACATCGAGTCGGCACTCGAGGGCCGTCACAACCTCGGGGGCAGGAACATCCCACCTAATCAGGGCAACTGGCTCAGCTTCAACATCGGAAACCTCATAGCTGGGATACGCTCATTAGGTGTGACGGTAGTTTACTTTGGCTATGCTAAGGTATGCGTGTCGAACACATCGGGTATTCAGCTTGAGCGTGCATAGAGCATGACTCCTGTCGTCACAGCTGCAGCTGCCACCACTACTATAAGCTCTGCTGTCTTCTGACCTGTCGATGCTTCATAGTCGAGCGTTGGCTCAAATACAGCCTCATAGTACTCATCGAGACTTTCATCTGCCTCTTTGATGCTCTGGTTGGCCTGAGCTCGGAGTTGTCGTCGACGTGCCTCCCTCTGGTGCATATGCTTGAGTGCTTTGCTGTATTCAAACTTCTCCTTAGACAGCTTCTCCATCGCCTGGTTATGATGCCCACGCTCGACCTCTGCCACCTTCTTGTCAGTGAAGCTGAGTCCCCAGTTCGCTAAGGCAAACACGCCCGCATTCAATATTGCGGATGCCATGCTATAGTCTACAGTTTAAATCTACTATATAGCTGTCCCCAGGGACGGATATGTATGAACCAGAGGCTTATGAAGATCCAGTCGAGGATATAGATGATGAGGACTATGAGGCGGACTATAATGAGGAGGGTTATGATGCAGACTACGAGGTCGGTGGTGAGTATTTTGATGTAGAGCCTGAATCCCGCAAGCTAGTACACAGAGCGAAAGGAATCTATCGCACTTACGTAAAAGGTTCTATCAGGCCGCTGGCAGCAGTTGTGGCTCTGATCGCTTTGTTCACAATGAAGGCTGGCGAGACGGTCCGCAAGATCGCCAACAATGCTCTCCATGGTGTGGAGAAGATTCTGAAGCCATACCAGCCATCGTCTCAGGAGTAGCTACGTTCTTCGGCATCGCAGGCCCTTGGCTACCGTACATTGCACTCGTGGCCATCTGGGCCGCCGAACATTTAGGCCGTGCTATATAAGGAGGGCGTCTCTGTACGACCTGGTCAAGATACTTAACTTCCGAGGGTTAATCAATAAACTACCGTTCAGTGAGGATCCAGCAGAGACTAGACGCCGGTGTATGGAGGTGTTTGAGGAGGTCTTCAGTGATAGTCGAATGAATGACAGCCATCTGTTCATCTCTTTAGAGTTCGCCCAGACCGTGCGTGACAGGACGGGAGTGGACGTCAGTGATAAAAGCCCAGGCATTCCAGGGTGTCTACGAGGCTTCGGAAAATCCCCTCCAGTGGCCGGAATTGTTGTAGGTGGATGAGGGTAAGAAGTTCAGAGGTGAGACTGCAGCCCTCATGCGGAAACACGGTGTGGCAGTTAGCCGAGGCGAGGTAGGGCATCACCGTGCACAGGCTATCGTTGAGCAGTGGAATGGGACACTGGCAGAGAGACTGTTCCCACACCAATACGCCCAGGAAATGGCCACGCCGAGTGAACGTTCCAGAGTATGTGTGAGAGGGCTGCCTGCTGTGGTGGAGAGATCCAATGCCAAGGTTACTGGGCTAATCGGGAAGAAGCCGGTAGAGGCTATCAGACACTCTGCTGTTGCCAGTCACAGCTCTAGACGAGTGAACAAGGGAGAGGAGTTCCTACTACCTGATGCTCTGGTTCAGTATCTGTAAGAGCTGGTGAGCTGGAAGGTGGTCGACGGCATGCAACAGATCCTAACTGGTCAATAGATGTGTCCAGGTTTGACAGGTATGTGGAGGCGGAGGGGCGGCCTACACCGTACTACCTGGCACGCCAACACGGAGTGCCTAGGCGACCATTTGTCATAGAAGAGCTTCAGCTAGTCCCTGTAGACACACAGCTATCACGCCCTAGGGTGCTAACATGATACTCGATGGGCTCGGTATGGACACCATCTGGCAGCACATGGCACTTATCATAGTAAGTGGAGAGTCCAAGTTTTTCCTGCTCATACGTCACCATACCCTGGTTGCACATGCGTAGGCCTCGGTTTTCAGCTCTGTCCACCCCGCCATGTAGGGTGCTGTAGAACCTCTGCCAACAGACCTCATTCTGCCGCTTTGACATTCCCTTAGCCGAGCACTTATTTGCAGCTGTGCTCTCCACGTAGTAGCATTTGGAGCAGAGAGCGATACCACGAGAGCCTTCGAACTCGAGCTTGAACAGTCCCGGAGTCCATCCAGACCATTTGTCCCAAGCTAGCCAGTCCCGCTTATGGGCCTGGTACTCTACTCGCATCTCAGGGCGAATGACATCGTCGAGGTTGTAGCCTGCTATAGTGATATACGCAGAGTCAGTGTCCATCTGCAGGTACTCAAAGCTGTCACGAGCTATGTAGTGATCGATGTCATAGTAGAACTCCAGAATTCGCAGCTGGAAGGGCCTTCGATTAGTGATTCTCGGCTTGCGACTCTGGAGCTCGTATGACTCACTGATCTCATCGTGATCTTCGAACCATGTACTATGCAGGGTCTTGTCTCATAGTCTATGGTGCGGTATACAGCAGTGATCTCCAGGCCATGGGTTACATACCACTTGAGTGTCGGTGCGTACAGCAGCCGCTTCTTGCCAGAGATGGCACCGACCAGCTTCTGGGTGGTGGGTCGCTTCCTCCCTGTATGCTCTAGACATGCCTGCATCTCAGAAGAGACGGCCTCTACTGGGATCTCGTGGTTATAGAAGAGCGGGGGTATTTCCTCAAATTTTGCCCACAGAGCCTTAGGGACCTCTATATCCACCTCAGCAAATCGAAACCAGCGGTCCACTAGGAGCTCCTCCTTAAAGCTGGCTACACCACTGGCACCGGACCAACGGTACACTGTCTCCTTACCACAGGGCATCTCTTTGGCCATCATTGACAGGTACAGAGTGTTTGAGTCATAGCCAAGTAGACGTTGGCAGACATGCTCACTCTGACGGATGTGTGTCACAACTGCCTCGTGGTATCTGGTGAACCTGATGCTGGGCCCTCCAACAACTGCGTCCTTCAGCATCTCGTAGGCCTCCTTGCCCGGAGAGTAGAGGCTAACATCCGGCATGTGCTGAGCGGTTCCACGTAGGAGGTACTGCAGTGACACACCTGGGAGAGACACCGCCTATTCGAGGATGTCTATTTCCCGTTCTGTGTAGAACTCCCGCATCCGCTCTAGGGCTTCGATGAATGGACTGACGTTTAGGGATGCTTGGACATCATTTTATACAGCACTCCCACTGTACCACAAGCGTGCATCCAGACGATCTCAGCTTCTCCTCTCTCAGGACTGTCTTGTGGTATCTTTGTTCGGCATCCTAACCTCGCTGGTGTTGTGGACACCTGTGCCAGACACAGCCATGGAACTTGTAAACGTTGTTGGTCATATCATAACCATCTAGGGGAGCACCTCAACGATCTCGCCAGGACACATGATTGTTGTTTCGTCGCCTGTACAGTGATCAACCTGGCGTTGAAGATTGCATGCCTGTGTAAACCTCTGCTGACAGTGACTGCAGACTAGTGTATGTGCCAGCTTGGAGATGTTCTTGATGTAGAGGGCGTGGTGGTCCCACACTCCGATGGCCATGGTGTCACGGTAGTGAGCTGCTTGCCTGATCAAGTGCCAGGTGCCCTCTTCGGTTGGTTCATACATGTGAATCCCGATGTTGGCGAAGAACTCTACCTTGTCCAGCTGATCCAGCGAGGTCTTGCGGACATCAGGTTCTGTCTTGCCGTAGAACTGTGTGGCAAGCTCTCGTGCAGGAACTGTACTTCTATCAGCTCTCACTCCACGGTGGACTGCTAGACATCTCCAGAGACACATGTTGTCCCTGTAGGTGTCGAGGGCAGTCATACCCTTCTTTTGTCGTAGCCAATCTGGGAGGGGGCATGTCCCAAGCAGAGGTTGGTGGTCGAACGAAAGCCCACTTGGTGTTGTGTCGATCAATATTGTCTGTGCTTGCTCTCTTGCGGCCACCCAGTCCTGAGCTGCTCCTATCGTGTTCAGCCACGGGCTCCCTGGAGCATTCTTGTGGAAGAGCATCACCCTACCGTCTTCGATATGACGGATGCGATAGGTATGGGTGTAGCGGAAGTAGAAGGCGTTCTGGACTGTCTGCTGGAAATTTTGCATGATCTGGCCTATGAGGTCTCCTTCTAGACCTCTGAAGAATGTCCAGCATACTGACCGGCGCCCTTTATCCTCTGTCTCCCTTTTGCCAAGACGGTGGTCGAGAATGTGTTTGGCTTCTCGCCTCATGCTCCAGGCTAAGGGTTCAGACCTTGGGCCCCTCATCATTCGCTTACCGGTCCTGCATAGGGGCAATAAGCACTCCAGCGGATGGTCCGCCATCCGCCTCGCTACAGTCTTGGCTCACAAGCTAGCAGTCACCTCCTTGTCCACCTGACGAAGCTCACGGAGCCGCTGCGCTTTCTTGTGGGGATTCAAAGGATCATCTTTTGTAAGTTCTGGAATCCTTCCCGTCTTCTTTGCTCGGGAATGACGCTTCTGCGACTCCTCGGCACGGGCCTGTCCGATCATCTGGAGCAGGTCGGCTTTCTTGACCTTAGAGGCTACTCTAATGCCGAATTGCTTTGCAACCTCGCGAAGCTGTGCAACAGTAATCATGGTGTATATCACTGTGGATGTATGTCTCTAAATGGGCGTTCGGACCAAATTATGCGTTGTTGATTACAAGGCGATGTGGGTGGTCCGTCGATGTGATAGTGGATACTTGTCTCTAAATGGGCGTCAGATGTGTGACGGGTACGGGCCTTCCCAGCTAGGCCGGGTATGGGACGACCGTGCGTTCCAAGCATGCCCCCTGGATAGGATAGTCTGCATGTATAAAGCCCTATGAGAGAGGTATGGCTAAGCCATAGGAACGCGTAGCACACATGCGCATGCGTCCCTGGAAACACGTGTCAGTATTGTGAGAGCGTGTATGCTTGTATTGTACCTAGTTGGTACTGGGGATTAAATCACTTGTGGCAGCAATCAGGACCGGAATGAAGCGAGAATTTCAAAACTGTTTACCATTTTAAAATCGGATCAGAAATGGTCGAGTTATCTACAAATTCTAATAGTGAGATTAGAACCTGTGATTTCAAGTTTGCTAATAGCACAAAAGAAGGATTTGAACTGACGCATTAACTACCTCGACCATGTATGCATTAGTAAATATAGCTGATAAGTTATGCGTTCTCATTGCTGCACTTATCAGTCCAAGATCTTTGCTATTATTGCACAACAATTGTATAATATCCATTAACTGTCTCGGCCATGTATGCATCGCATTAACTATGTATGCATTATTATAGCTGATAAGTTATGGGTTCACACGTTGCTGTGTTGGTGCGTAACAGCGATGGCACAACTCACGCTCAGAGATAAGATTGCTAAGAGGCGAGATTTTAGTGGTGCTACGGTGGGTCCTTACCTGAAATTTCGAAACTAGGTAAGACACTAGGGCCAGGGTAATATGACCAGGTTAGATAAAGACCCACCGTGACACTCCCCAGTGCGGAGTTAAAGCATCACAGACACACACACACACACCAGCCGGCTGGAATATCAACAGAGTGGGGTAGAAGATAGGTGGGGGTAGAAGATAGGTAGGATAGGTACAAAAATGTCACACAGATAGAAAAACCTCCGCATGATACCAGTCAGAATAGAGAGAGAGAGGCCGGCCACTGGCCGGTATCCTGGGGCGGTTCTCCCGGACATGTGGGGTCCGTACAGGAGTTTTATACACATGTCTCAAATTCCTATGCCCCAGGGTGGTGGAGGCCACGGATCGCCAAACGGCTGCCAGTTGAGGGAGGTGGTATCATTTTAATTCTGACCAGGATTAAATCACTTCATTCTCGTGGTACCGATCAGGACTGGAATGAAAGACAAACACCAACCACATGTCTCAACAACCCTAAGTCCCCAGGGATTAAGAGGGCGGTGGGGGCCACGTATCGCAGCTCGGCTGCCAGTTGAGGGAGGTGGTATCATTTTAATTCCGACTCTACTACTCAGGGTATGGAAAAGCTGATTTCTTGAAAACTGATAGCCTTGACCCTAAAGTATAAAATAATGTGTTCTGATTTGGTGTAGTTGAATTTTTACCAAAATCAAGGAAAATGCCATTAAATGTCAAATAAAGGAGAAATTAATGAAGTAAAAGCAATTTTAGGCTTTGGCATGAATTACCTCCCTTTACCTGTTGGAGTTGATTGAGGCAGTTAAATCTGGTGAATTTCGATTGTTTCTGACTACCTGGGCCAAACAAAATTCATTAATTTCTCCTTTATTTAACATGTGATGGCCTTTTCCTTAATTTTGGGTTAGACTACAGATTCTGGAAGGATGTTAAGTTTCAACATGATCTGCAGAAACCGTAAAGGGAGTCGTTATCAGAATATCACTCTCATACATTTTCTTTGGGGAATTTTGGGCACGGATAAGCGTATTCCTCACAAATTATTCACTGGATCCAAAATAAAAATAAAAACATCACAGGCCCTAAAGTGTACTGAAAGTGTCTCAAGTTTGGAGGCTTGAAATCGCAAATAATACTCAATGGACCAGGAAAGATCTGTGGGTGTCAGATGCGGGTTAACATATGATAGAGGCCTGTTAAGTTTCTCCATGATCTACAAGAAACTATATGACGAGTTGCTGTCCGAATAGTACTCCCTTACATTTCCAATTGGACTTTTTGGACAAGAAAGCGTGGAATTGTCTGGAACCATACACCAGATCCAATTTCTGTAGATGATCTATACATGCCTGGTGCGTACTAGAAATGTACCAAGTTTACATATCATATTTCCAAAACTGGATCAGTTATCATCAAATCAATTTCCAATACATTCCATATTGACAAATTTCAATATCTCATGAACATGTCAGGATATCGGAGTTCGGTAAATGGTGTCCGAGAGGCAATTCCGCCCTGGATCAGGCGATCAAAATGCTGAAACAATCGGACCCTAATCCTGTCATCTATCAGCAAATCATGGAAATATTGTTTAGTGTGCAGATTTGCAATAATAGAAATGTTAATACGTCCACTAACAATGTTGTTTTAGTAAGCAATAGTAGCCTCTGGTATCTAGGGATGTCAAAAATGGCAACACTCTGACAGGGACAGAAGTAAGAATTCTCATGATGCCAAATAATTGTTTTTATTCAGCATTTTCTCAGAAACTGGACACTGAACCGAAAAGATTTTTTTGGCCAACTTGCGGGTCAACAGATCCTAGAAATATGTTAGGTTTCAAGATGATCCTGAAAAAATCCTAGGAGCAGTCGCTGGCTGAATATTGCTCCCATACATTCCCTACTGGATATGTTGGGAACGGAAATGCAGCGTTCTGAAAGGTTAACATGTTTACTAACAATTTTATTTTATTAATCCATAGTAGTATAATGTATCTACGTATATGCCAAATATCAAGCATCTGACCAACCGAGAAATATGAATTATCTTGACTCAAAAAAATTGGGCTTATGCCAGATTTTCTCAAAAACTTGTCACCGTACCCAAAAATGTTTTGGGTCACCATGTGATGTTTTTCCAGTTTCAAGATGATAGAGGCAAAACTCTAGGAGCAGTCAGTATCCGAATATTGCTCTCATGCATTTCCTATGCGGACATGGGGGCACGGAAATGTAGAGTTCTAAATGGGTAACATGTTCGCTAACGATTTTATTTCAGTAATCAAGAGTAGTATAATACATCTACGTATATGCCAAATTTTAACCATCTGACTGCCCTAGAAATATGAAGTATCTTGATTCCAAAAAATAGGGCGTATGCCGGATTTTCTCCAAATCTGCTCCGCGTACCCAGAAAATATTTTCGGTGAAGATGCAGGGCAACACATGCTAGAAGTCAGTGAAGTTTCAAGATTATTGAGGAAAAATTCTAGGAGTAGTCGCTGTCCAAATAATGCTCCCATACAATTCCCATGGGACTTTTTGCCCGCGGAAATGCGGATATCTCGGAAACCACACACCCGAGCGAGAGGAAACGTAATAACAAACTAGATCTCCATGGGTACTACAAGTTGACCAAGTTTGAAGTTGATCAGATCAAAACTGTAGGAGGAGATAGTTTACGAAAATCCTTAATAATAATAATAATAATAATAATAATAATAATAATAATAATAATAAGAATAAGAATAAGAATAAAGATCCTGAGAAAAAAACAAGAATCTGCGATAGATTGCAGATTAATTATCGAGATCATGGAAGCATATGTTTGGATATATATGGCTAAGCTCGTCGAGCTTTGTGACAGTAATAAGGCTGAAATCGCTAGCTCGGTGTATAGAGTAATTCGGCTTACGCCAGCTTCATGCGTCAATATAGGCAGAATTTTAGTCATCCTAAGAACATATCAATTGCTATTAGAAACCTATGCAATCGATCTATTCCCTCCGGTTTGTGCTTTGATCCTTAGCTATTTCAAATTTGACGCTTGAACGAAAACTCATTAGCGTACTAATCCTGCAGCTGTGTGTCTCAAATATTAAGGAGCTTACCTTTTATTCAAATAACTCATGAACATGGGAACTCATTAACGTTCAACAACTGAGCAGAGAACGTTGTGTCTGAGTCTAAAGATTATGTCAACATAACGTCATTAACTGGGCTTAAAATATAGCATGTGAACTCGTTAACATTCAGTAACCGCGCAACGAATGCTGTGTCTGAGTCTAAAGATTATGTCAACGTAACAACATTAACTGGATTAAAATATAAAAATCGTTATATTTCTGTTAAACAATGGTCGGCATGTGCTTTAAAAACGGCTCTAAAGGAATAGTATATTGATTTTTGACACTTAACATGTGCGAGATGACGTACTAAATTTTGAAGTTTGCCTAATCATAAGTTAGTGCTTACATCGTGGGTATCAATTTGTTCTGTAACAGATCCTATATAAGCTCAGCGTTTTGAAGCAAAAGATCATTCGAACGCTTGCGTTTAAAAACATACAAGTACTTTTAAAAAGCTTAGCCACTCTGCCACTGTATTAACCGCTTTGTTGATTCAGTGAAATGGAAAACACTAGAGCTAGCATAGAAGCTGAAGGCGGAGTTGAAGTTGAGGTCAATATTGAGTCACCGCCTAGGCTTAGTGGTTGCGTAGCCTACTGATAGAAGAGTCCCATGTCGAGCTTGAGGTAATTATTATGTGGGCCTTATCGGCCGTTGAGCCACATTACCTAAATAAGTAAAAAAAACACAAAAATAATGATAAAATCTAATGATAGACGTGCATCAATGTCGTTACCCGATGAATATGCTAAGCAGTACGTTAATAAATAAATAAATAAATAAAAAATAAATAAATAAATAAATAAATAAATAAATAAATAAATAAATAAATAAATAAATAAATAAATAGATAGATAGATAAATAGATAAATATATATATATTTATAGTATATATATATATATATATATATATATCGCTCTAACTATATATATATATAATAAATAAATAAATAAATAAATAAATAAATAAATAAATAAATAGATAGATAAATAGATAAATAGATAAATAAATAAATAAATAAATAAATAAATAAATAGATAGATAAATAGATAAATAAATATATTTATATATATTTATAGTATATATATATATATATATATATATATATATATATATATATATATATATATATATATATATATATATATATATATATACATATATATATATATATATATATATATATATATATATATATATATATATATATATATATATATATATATATATATATATCGCTCTAACTATATATATATATAATAAATAAATAAATAAATAAATAAATAAATAAATAGATAAATAGATAAATAGATAAATAAATATATATATATATATATTTATAATATATATATATATATATATATATATATATATATATATATATATATATATATATATATATATATATATATATATTAATATATATATTAATATATATATATATATATATATATATATATATATATATATATATATATATATATATATATATATATATATATATATATATATATATATATATATATATATATATATATATATAAACGTACTGCTTAGCATATTCATCGGGTAACGACATTGATGCACGTCTATTATTAGATTTTATTATTATTTTCGTAGGGTTTTTACTTATTTAGGTAATGTGGCTCAACGGCTGATGAGACTCACTTAAATAAGTAAAAAATCTAAAATAATAACGATAATTACGATAATAACAATAATAACGCTAATAATGATAATAACGCTAATAATAGTAATAATAATAATAATAATAATAATAATATATATATATATTTCTGTAGTGCTCCCTGGGTGAACAAAATTCGTATTTTTTAAATTATATATTAATTAATAATGTATGAAGCGGGTCGAGTATTGTCACACTATCATACGGTTAAAATAAAAAAAATAAACAAATAATTTAAATTAAAAATAACCAAGAAAAATTATCAAAATTAAGTCGAAATACTTTGAGTTATGTTGGTTAGGTGATTGACATGTAAAAACAGGAAGTCATGGGGGCTGTTAAATTTTGTCAAGTGTGAGTGTGAATTTTGCATTGTGCTGCAGGTCTATCGAGCTAGCATCTTACTCGCCATATATTTGAAAACTAGAAATACAACCTTTCGATTAATTATTAATGTATATTACGCCCTAAGCAGAGTTTTTATGCGTTAATAACTGAATGAAACGCGAAGTTATTATATCGTTTAGACCTCTGTATAATGTTAGTTTAAGTTACAAGTTCAGGCATTTTTTGAAAAATTGCAGTTAGTTACCTCCCATGACACAATTTATCTTTTTTACAAAATAGTATTTTAAACATTTGTCATTTGTTTTAATCTACAGATAATTCCTGAAAACGTCGCGGGGTCCCCTAAATGGTCGGCCGATGAGCTGACCTCTGATCACTGGACGTTGGTAGGCAGTTGACGTACGAGGATGACAACGCCAACGATTCTGAAGAACAAAAATCTCGTATGTTGACCGAGCAGCACGTGGTCAACACCCTTACGGATGTCGACACGGTAACGCTCGGGTGGGGGGTATTCAGCAACCCACCTCGAGAGAGCACCTCCCCCGCTTGGCTATTCTGGGGAATGTGTTAGATGCCATCAATTGTAACGAGCTCAATTCCCCCAGCGTTAGCCAAGCGCTAACTATCGATGAGCGTTTATGGCACCTCATTTAATTTAACCATTCTGGAGGGTATATTAAACTCTCACGACATCCGTCCTGATGATCTACCAGAACGCGTGCTGCACACATTAACTCATCTAAGAGACGTAATAAGACTGGCGATGACTGAGACAGATTTCTCATCACGCTACGATCACGTAGAAATGTTTGCCAGTCAAGTGGAATGTAAGTGAGCATAGGCTTTACTGTTTTTTATTCGAACTGGACCGAGCTGGTTGGGCTGGGGCTTGGGCTCTAGGTTGAGGGTGGGGTAAGTTGACTAGGGTGGGGTGGGAGTGTTGGCGGGTGTGTGATTTGTGGTTGCGGTCGGGGTGGTGGTGGTGGGTGGTTGCAGGGTTTGTTGGTGGGGGTTGTTGTGGGTGTTGCCGCGTGTGTGAGGGCTCTGGGGTGTGGTTCTGTCTAGTAGGCTAGTGTGGGTGGGGTAGTTGTGGTTGAGATTTGCTTATCAGACTGTAAGTTCATGTTTCTTGTACAGCAATAACTGAATCAATTTGCGGTTCTAAAGACCTTTAATGGTCAAGCCAGGCATACCTGGCCTCTGCAGTAGTCTTGAGGAATGTCCATTTACAGGCCAACATGCATGATGGTCGCGATTATTTTTGAAAACTTATCACTGGAATGGATGACTTAATAACAAAGCCAGTCATTCTAGTGGTAAATTTTCAAAAATATAAATCTTATGACCTGCAGATGAACATTCGGTAACTTAAGGAGATATTCTGATTTTTTTACCAAATTTAACCATGTGCTAAATATTCAACCATTTACCCAAATAGACAAGATCTATCTCTCTTGAAACAAACAAAACTTTTGTACTACAATCAATTCCGGCAACATAGTTTAATCCTTATCCAGTAAGTAGAAGGCGGTAAGGAATTTGGTATCCAGAAGTGTATCTACTACAGATCTGATTTGGCTCAAATCTTAGCAACAAACAAAGGATCTTTCAGACTTTGGCTGTGATACGAGAAAAAATTCAGATGCGCATGGCCTACAAATCAAATACTGGATTTATGAATATCGCAGAAGCTACTGGGTGTGATTTGGGTTAACATAGGGAGGTGCGTGCGTGCGTGCGTGCGTGCGTGCGTGCGTGCGTGCGTGCGTGCGTGCGTGCGTGCGTGCGTGCGTGCGTGCGTGCGTGGTGTTAGTGGGGGAGTGATTGTACACTAATTCCACAACTTTGGTTATGTTAAAGTCCACTTTCTAACTTCAATAAAACCTTCAGGGTCAGTGAGTGAGGTAACTTCTAAAAACGGCTTCTGCAGTGGTCTTCAGAAATGTCCATTTTGCAGGCCGAGAGAAGGCTGTTTTTGACAATTTACCACTGGAACGAGTAAATCGATAAGCGAGTCAGTCATTCCAGTTGTAAAATTTAAAAAATAATCTCTTGCTCTGTAAATGGGCATTTTCCATGAGAAAATCGTAATTTAAAACACGTCAATGGGTAAAGGGAAAGGAGACTGTATGCAGTGTCCACTTGTTTGTGTTCCATAAGGTGGACTCTGTGATAATATTACTGGTTAATTAGATGGAGGCATTTCAAAATTAAATGGACATCTAAACTAGCACATTCATCAAAGAGGCTATGGGACCAGTTACCGGTGGTCAATGTGAGTGTCATTATTTATACCTGCCCATTAAAAATAGAGAGAACTGACATAGCAGATCAGTCATGCCGGTATATACTGACGGTATATCATTTTTTATTTTAGCATTAGAGAAGAGTGTGTGCAATATATCTGGTATTATATAAGCCCTCTATTGATTTTTTTAAGAAATTATAATTTATGATGGTAATAATCATTAATCTGCGTGGGTCATTCTCATGCTGGTGTGTGCATGTAGCAAAATAACCTAATGCACACCAAACATACACAACAGCAAGATGTTTTAACAGTAAATCAATATACATGTAGCATTATTATAGTTTTCTTACAAAACACCTTTCCAGTTTTAGCCATGCCCCGCTCATCTCTGGCTAAGCTCCACCAACACCACGCTCGTCTGGGGATCGATTAATCCCTGAACATCTTGACTATCAATTGCCAGAAAACTATACAGGGAAGCTGTTGAATATTTTGAAACTAATTTGACTGGGCGCTTATTTATTAAATACCAAAGACATGCAATGTGTCGGACTATTAAACATTTAAGACGGACTAAATTGACTAATTGAGTCATTCTTCCGAATACCAGTCACTCCGTACCCAAACCAAACCATACCGGTCAATCCGTACCTAGACTATTGTAGAATCCGTACCCTAGTTTTAGGTAATCCGTACGCTAAATCTGATATTCCGTACCTAACTAATTGGATATTCTGTACCATCGTAATGGTTAATCCGTACCATAAAGTGTTCTGAACATAATTGAATGTCAGCAATGTCTTCCCATCCAATTATGTTGGAAATGTGTCAGGTTATTTCTGATATGTCTTGTAGGTCGACTTGTTATTAGGTCGCTCAAAATCAATTAATAGCTAATTCAGTGTTGTCAATTATACCAGTTTCTGATTTTGCCAATTGCCAATTTCGTGTACAAATTTTCTCCGTGAATACTGAATATTATCTCTTAATATATAGGCAATGGATTCGCCTCAAACCTATTGGATAATCCGTACCCACCCATTGGATACACCGTTCCGGGTACGGAATAGCCAATAGATGGGTACGGAATATCCAATAGGCTAGGTACGGATTCTCCAAATTTAAGGCACGGATTAACCAATATCAAGGTACAATATGTCCAAAAATAGGGTAGGGTATAATAATAACTGGTACGGATTTGCTAGGGTACGGATTGACTCCATACTATTCTTGCTGTAATTGATTATGACATATGAAGGATGGACATATTGGAAAGGTCCATTACGCGTAGGCGTGGGAACAAAAGTAAACCTCCATCAGCGCGCTAATGTCTGGTTCCAGCAGGCTAAACAGTTGATGATTGGTTTGGACTTTGGTTGAGTGGAATTAACGAAAACAGGTGGTTTAGTAATTCAATTAATTACCTTCCTAATAGGATTAATAAAATAAAACGAATTGTTTGAACAATTACAATATGTAATAATAATAATAATAATAATAATAATAATAATAATAATAATAATAGATTTATGATAATACCGTTATAACTTGCGACACCTCTGAGTTTCTCCCATTTCTTGCCCCACGTTGTCGTATGATCTTGCACTGACCCATAGCTTGTCAATCACCTGCACATCGCTACAAGCCAGCTTTTCAAGCTTACTCCAATCGCTGTATCACAGGCATTTGAAATTGACCATCCTATTTCATATTATTAGCATATGTCATATACAGCTATATATAATAGACAAGGTGGTCAACGGAGATCACGGAAATACAGTACGCATGAACAAAAACAAAGCAACAATCTTAGTTCTAAGCCTCTGCGTTCGGGATGAAAGCGGCGTGTCGTATGCGTTATATCTGTCTAACACATCGACATTGGTTTTGCATCGCTCCTACGAATTTTGTAACTTTATTACGCTTTTTCGAAGCGAATTGTAAATGTATTCAAAATATTCAATAGCGTACCTGTATATTTTTCTGGAAATTGATTGTCAGGGAGTTCAGAGATGGATCGATCCCAACACGAGCGAGTTGTGGGTGGAGCTTACATAGAGATGGTCGGGGCATAGCAAAAAATGGAAAGGTCCATTAAGCATTCGTAACGAACTTATCTACGTCGTTCATGACGTCATTGATCATAACGTCATCATACACGTCAAGTAGTTGAATATGACGTCATATGATTGATAGATAAACTGGAAAGGTCCATTGCATTATAGCTAACGGGATATAAGAGCTTGAGCAGTCATGGCAAGTATAAACGAACACGTGACAACATCACGCGAAATGCGGCGTTCTGGTGGCTTTGACAATGTGTGTCTTGCGAAGATTTAACACTAACGCTTTACAGAAATACATTTAAAGGTGCATATTCACAGCAAAATGGCTGAAAACTAAATTATTTAAATTATATACTTTTAGCGGCTTAAAACGTGGGCCTAGATGTAATAAATCGAAGTAAATCTTAACATATGATGATTTAATTACGTATAAATTAATTAAACAAATTAAGTGAAATTAAACTAGAGACACTAGTCAATAATTCAATTTCGCAATTAAAAAATATATAATAATTTGTACGGAATGAAATCATCATAGATTAAGATTTATTTCACTTCATTACGTTGAGATAGGGGCCTACACACGTTGAGCCTCAGAAGGTACACAATTTAAACAATTTTATTTGTAGGCGTGTTGTTGCGAATGTTTACAATGTAGACTACAGTATAACTCGCAAAGAAGTTAACACGTAACTTGCAAAACAAAAAAGAAACACTTCTGTTAATAAGAAATGTATTGTTGACTAGTGTGAACATAATGGGCCTTTGCATATTTAGTTATGCCCCGCACATCTCTAGCTAAGCTCCACCCACACCTCGCTGAGGTTCCTAACGATAAATTTCCTGAAAACTGTACAGGTAAGCTGTTGAATATTTTGAAACTAATTTGACTGGGTGCTGTTGCTGCCTATGGCAGCAACAGCGCCCAGTCAAATTAGTTTCAAAATATGCAATAGCATGTTTATTAAATAGTAGAGACATACAATTCGTACAACGTGTCGGACTATTAAGAATTAAAGACGGGTCTAATAGAACCATTTATGCAACAGCACCAAGTCGATATGTTTCAAAATATTCAACAGGATATTGATTAAATAGTAAACATATACAATTCGTACAACAACGCATAGTCTGTCTTCAACTATGCGTTCATGACGTACTTATCTACGTCATTCATAACGCCATAATGACGTCATTGATTGTGATTTCATTCTATACATCACGTAGTTTGTTATGACGTCATATGATGGATGGATACAGGAGAAGGTTCGTTGTGTTCAAAATAATGAGCCTACGTTTTAGTTAGTTTAGGGAGCATTTTGCGCTATTTCTGAGATGCACTATGCCATGGAAGGCAGAAATACGCTGTTAACGCCTAAAAGGTGCATATTCAAATGGTTCAAAATAAAATTGTTAAAATTATATACTTTTAGAGGCTTAATTTGTGTGCCTAGATGTAATGAAACGAAATAAGTCTTAGCATATGATGATTTCATTACGTATAAATTAATTTTAAAAATGTAATTGTCAAATTGGATTAGAGGCACGAGTCCCTAATTCAAATTCACAACTAAACTTACGAAATGTATTTCTATGGAATGCAATCATCATATGTTAAGATTTATACGTAATCTAAACCTCTAAAAGTATATAATTTCAACAATTTTATTTTCACTCATTTTGGTGTGAATATGCACATCAATTTAAAAAATCAAGAGATTATTTTTGAAAATTTCACTCCGGACCGAATGGCTCGGAACGAATGGCTCCGGTTATCTAGCCAGTCATTCCGGTGGTAGATTGTTAAAATAAT
Source organism: Chaetoderma sp. LZ-2023a (assembly GCA_034401795.1). Lineage (NCBI taxonomy): Eukaryota > Metazoa > Mollusca > Caudofoveata > Chaetodermatida > Chaetodermatidae > Chaetoderma > Chaetoderma sp. LZ-2023a. The sequence continues at coordinate 45,385,324 of CM067364.1, forward strand.
CTTCTCTTGTTCTGCAAATGCACGTTGCTCAATACCACGACAGAACCCGCCTTTGGATGTCTTGAGATTCATAGGGTTACGTGTGTCTTGTTGACTCCAGTTTTAGCTATGCCCCGCCCATCTCTAGTTAAGCTCCACCCACACATTGATCTATATACTAACTGGATTGGCGGCCACACAAGCACAAATCGCGTTACAAATTCGTCCAACAGCTAACAAACAGCCCCTTTGTGATGTCACATGAGGTCATTGACCTCATGACGTCATCGTTTACGTCACAATATACCATCTCGCAATATTTTAGGCATTCCCCATAGATTTGTGTGGTATTTTCCCGTGTGACTAGTGGTGAATGGCGTCGTAATTGTTAAAGGGGCGGTATAGCTGACAGACACTTTCCTGGTGTAAATCTATAGATGCTGATATCGCCAATATCCCTGCGCCGATTTTAATGACTCGGGTATCTGGAAATAGCTGCTAATTAGCTGCATCGCTTGGTACTATGGACGTTGGGATTCCTCAAATAGTTTTTACAAAAATGTAAGAATACAGCTTACAGATAAGGACGACTGCGAGATAGCTTTTTCCATTATATGTCACAAGGGAGACGATCGTCGACAGGCTCCAGACGTAAGCAGAGTTAACTCCTGTTAGCAGTGAAAAAGCTATTCAAGATTCAATATCTTGAGCAATCGCCAGAGAACGAGCGTGCATGTTGCCAAAACATTCAATGCTCTATTATTTGTTCCCACGTTCACAAATCATTCTCATCCAGATAGATAGCTTAAATAAGGCTACGGGTAATATTACATAATAGGTTTCAGGGTCATGGGTTTGTACATCTTAACCCTTTAATTATCAAGCAAGTGAAAATATTAACTCGCCTGTCATCTTGGAGTGTCCATTTGACAACTTCCTGGATAAAAGAACCAGTCTACCCAGTGGTAAATTTTCAATAAGTAGTCATCTACTAGACTGCAAGTGGACAATAATTTGGAAAATTTTGATTAATGGTCACGTCAGATGAAAACTGCATCTGCAGTGGTTACAAGATGTATCCAATTGCATTTTAAATGGCGTGTAACAAATTATTATATTATGCCCTGGCATGGGCTATCTATAGCTTTGTGATCCAGAACATTTGATCCATAGTCAAATAATTGCTGTTAAACATTCTAGGGCAAAAATCGGACACCAATGATGAATTTCATATCACTTTTCCCGGTAAGAAAGTCTTACATAGAAAAGACATCTAGGGCATCATATCGTATTAAGTAGTCAGATTCCAAATACAATCTGGACATTTTTTCCATCAATCACAGCTTTCTTAGGTCAACAAAGTTTTATGAAGTCAATCTCAGAATTTTACTCTGTCAGTGACTGACATAGCAGAATAAAAACACAAGTGACCACTTACTTAACTGTTTTATCTTTGCACATCAGTTATAAATTATTCACAGCTTAAAGATGCATCTTCACACAAAAAATGCTTTAAAATAAAATTGTTTAAATCGAATAATTTTAAAGGAGTAAATTATGTACCTCAAAGTAGTGAACCGAATGAATCTTAGCATATGATGATTTCATTCCATATAAAGTATTTCTAAAAATTTGGTTGTTAGTTGAAGGGCTGATGTCGCTAATTCAATTTCACAACTTAAAAAATTATATTAATTTATACATAATGAAATTATTGAATGCTGAGATTTATTTTGTTTCGTTACATCTAGTCACACAATTTAAGCCTTTAAAATTCTTAAATTTGAACGCTTACTTTAAAGCATTTTAGTGTGAAAATGCACCTTTAAGGAATATTATCTTGTATATTTTAACATAATTTGAATGGAGACATGTAGCTTCAAAATATTAACCACAATGGGTGTCATACTCATTTCACATCTGGAAACTCCATTTTGCCGAAACATGATTAGAACTGATACATCTGATGTTTTGTCAGATACTTTTATCCGTATACCAATTCACCTTTCCAGTTTATCCATCCATCATAATAAATATGATATCATAATCAACTAAGTGACGTATAGGATAAAGTTATAAATATGACGTCATGAATGATTCGATATAGTCTGTCTTTAACGCTTAATAATCTGACAAATACGAATTGTATGTCTTTGCTATTTAATAAACATGCTGTTGAATATTTTGATACAAATTTGACTGGGAGCTCTTGCTGCGATAGGCAGCAACAGCACCCAGTCAAATTAATTTCAAAATATTCAGCAGCTTACCTACATAGTTTTCTGGAAATTGATAGTCAGTGAGTTCAGAGATCGATCGATCCCAACACAAGAGTGGTGTGGGTGGAGCTTAGCTAGAGATGGGTGGGGCATAGTTAAATCTAGAATGGTCCATTGAAATTTGAACTAAATGTGTCAAGATATTTTCTGGTGATACACTAAAAACCATATATTCAAGGAATTTCAGGTTTTTATGGGGGAAATAACTATGGGCAATAGATGATTTTGCTAAAACTAGACATTGACCCCTGCATAGGTGTAGTAACATGGAGTTGGGGAGGGGGGGGAGGGGGTATTGACATGCACCATCGCACAATATGACCTACATTGCACCTAGATAAAAAAATCAGTTCCAATTTATTAAATATTCTGTTGAATATTTTCCAGCTTGTTTGACTAGAAGCTGTTGCTGCCATAAGCATCAGGATCCAGTAGAATTGGTCTTAAAATATTCCACAGTTTTTCTGCACAGCTATCATGAAATTGAGCCACTAGGATTCCAAGGGCTAATTGGTTAACTGCATGTACCATTGTCTTGAAATATATACATATATATATATATATATATATATATATATATATATATATATATATATATATATATATATATATATATATATATATATATATATATATATATATATATATATATATATAATAGAACGTGACTATAAGATGCAATGCATTTACTGTATTATCTACCTACATGCTAAATGGTCTATCAAGGTAGTATATGATAAGTAAGTAAGTATATATATATATATATATATATATATATATATATATATATATATATATATATATATATACATATATACTGGAATTTAAGCATTAACATGTTTTATATTACACGACTTAGTGATATGCATGAAATGATAAAATATAAAACCTGCTTAATAGTTTCAAAACTATTTTATTTGCTTAGTGCAAGACAGCAATTACTAAAAAGAGTATGTTGTATGTCTAATCAGGTAAAATGTCCATTCACAGAGATCTAAAGCACTCCACTCTAAGCATGCTAAGTATGACAAAGCGATCATCTGCTCAAGTCCTGGCTGTTGAGTTTGTAAATGAGATGCAGCAGGACAAGTGTCCAGTCGAAATGCACCGTGGTACCATCCATGTCCTTTTATTGATCTGAATATCTGATTCTGAAATATAAACACACAGGTGCGAGATATTAGTCATGAAATACTTGTGTGGTTGAAAGCAAAATTCTCATAGACCGTAAGCCTCAAGAAGGGGTGTGTGTGTGTGTGTGTGTGTGTGTGTGGGTGGGTGGGTGGGTGGGTGTGTGTGTGTGTGTGTGTGTGTGTGTGTGTGTGTGTGAGGAAGAGATAGGGTTGGGTGGGGGGTGTGCAGGGAAAAAAGCTATATCAGTTACCCATATGTTTGTAGAAAGTGAGACGAGGTTTACATTAGGCTCACACCTAGGATGAGGGGAGGGGGCTGTGGTTGGGGGTGGGAATAGGATGGCGAAGCTGGTGGAATTCTGAAACCAAATTTGCTTTGTGGGTTATTCATATGATTTTAGATTGCGAGGAGATGTCTGCATTAGGTTCTGCATTAAGTCGGGGTGCAGAACATGTGGGAGTGCGTTGGTATACCATCGACTGCACATTCTAGTGTATGGATGGTAATGATGTATTGTATATTACATTATTTGATCAATCACTCATGCTTGTGCAACTATAATTGCCTCTTCATAACATTTGAATATTTCTTGGCCCAATAATAGTCCGGTTTTCAACCCAGAAAGCAGTAACGTAAATTTCAAGGCAGCTAGGTGGTGTGTACGAAGGATCTCAACCACACAGCTTGGAATAATTAACACTTTAATGTCCAAGAAAAGCTAAGAATGTCCTGAGACAATGTCCATTTGCAGACCAAGAGGCTATTTTTTTTTACCACTGGAATGACGGCCACGGTTATCAAGCAATTCATCCAATTTTAAAAACATAGATTTGTTTACATTAAAAAAAACCATTCCTCAAGGTCACTGAAAATGTCAGTTAATTTGATCATTAAAGGGTTAATATATTTCATGCATTGTTTGGTGCTTATCAGGTTAATCCAAACATGTACTGAGAATGAGATAGCATTATATTCCTCTCATTTATAGAATGCAATGACTTCTGAGTACATGTTTGGCATAGCCTAGTGCATTGTTGTAAATGACATTTCTGGACATGCAGCTTTTATTTTCAATAGACATAGCCAAATTTTGTTCTTAAGAGAATGGCCTTTGTAACCATATTACTTTGACCACATAAATAACATATTAATATATAGAAATAGGACATTTTGATTGGTGTGACAATAAATTTAAGAAAAAATGCATTTCTTAGCCTGGTCCGTTACAGAGAAAATTGGCATAATCTAACGTCACAGATGCTAAATGAAGTAGGTGATGGTTTATACTCTAAGCTAAATGGGATGAAATGCATAACTTCTCCTTCTCAAGGGTTGTTAGAGGGAGATTTGTGGCAATTCAGTCTATCACGGAAACACATTACGCGTCTCTATTAGGCGCTGTAGAATTTTTTATGTACCTGGAATCTCTTAACTTTAACTATTTTCCTAATAATTCACATCTCCTCTGTTGTGATAAATAAACAGCTAATCGTTTAGATGTGTATATTATGAATTATTACCTCTTGAAGACGCTCAGTTGAATTCTAGCGAAAACGTAACTATCCAACAGGAGGATTCCCACACAACTGTCACGTTTCCAACAACTGCTGACATGCGCAGTGTCCAATCTATGTATATCTATGCACCCACACCTCACTTGTGTTGGGATCGATTGATCCCTGAACTCCCTGACATCAAGTTCCAAAAAACTATACAGGCAAGCTATTGGATATCTTGGAACATCGCCCAGTCAAATTAGTTTTAAAATATTCAATAGCATGTTTCTGAAATAGCAAAAACAAACAAGTATCTCACTATTAAGCATTAGAGACGTGCTTAATCGAATCATTCATGACGTCGTGATTATGACGTCAGCATCACGTCGCGTAGGTTGATTGTGACGTCATATGACTGAGTGAGCAACTGCATTCTTGAATTATATGCAATATAAGTTGAAACGCATGGGTGAGTAAAGAGGGGCAGGTTCACAGTCCTGACACCATAAGTAGCTGTCCTAGCTGTGATGGTATGTCAAATGTGCGCTGTGTTTATTTGACGACATTTGGGTGATATAATCCGAGCTGCTACTCAAGTATCAAATATCTTATACGATCAAATCAAAGTCTGCGTGACATGTTAGCGTCATAATGGCCTAGCGCTGTCAAGAAACTCTAAAGGTCACTCATGGCAATTTAAGAATAGTGCTATGATGGTTTTGCAATTTATTAAACATCCTGTTGAATAGTTTTCAACACATTGCATGCACGCACGCTCGTGCGCACGCACGCACCTACGCAAGTGCAATTAAATTTAGATTTTAGGAATTCACGTATCAAATTGATCCTATATACACGACAATAGGCAACGCGTGGTATTATTAGGAGAATAGTAAACTGTAATTATACCCGATCAGATTATAATGTACTGGTAACCAGAGGCAATATTATAAACATGACTAGAGGGGGGGGGGGGGGTGCGACGACAAAAAGGGCACACATCTGGAGCGAGTAGGGGAGTGTGTCGCCATCCTGCATGTCGTGCTGTGGTGGGTCAAGTGGTCGTTGTGAAATTTAGATGAGATATTATAATGGTTTATTTCCACAATGGGCCATCGGTCCTTGAATGTACAGTGATACAATTATTATTGGCGGATGACCAGGAAACATATGTGTGTACAGACTCACACACACATTTCAAAATTTAAGAAGCTAATAAAATTTAAAAACTATGCCCCTCCGAGTTTCTATAACTACGGAAATCGAAAACTTTCTATCCTCCATACCTGACTACGTAACAACTGCTCTAACTTAAATTGTGACTTATATAGAATAGGATTATTTCCCGCACCCAATTGCTTTTGTAAGACAGGAGTAGAAGATACAAATAACTTTCTTTTAAAATGTCCTTACTACACAATACAAGGACAGCACTTATCACAACAACTGCATCTGTATATTCCTTTGACGAGTGACTTGCTATGCAAAGGAAATACATCTCTCTCTATCCGTCCAGGAAAATGAATGCATCCTCAAACAAGTTCAAATTTATATTCAGGCCACTGGCAGATTTTAACCTCATATATACTCCCAACGTTTGATATGATGTAGGAATAGTCCGTATTTTTATTTGTCATGGTTACAGGGTTATGATACAAATGACTGTATAGATTTTCTATATACTTTAAATTTTTGCTTCCGCTGTCGTTACTGTTAAATGTTTATGATAGAAATGACTGTACAGATGTGCCATACACTTTAATGCTTTACTTCCGCTGCCGTTACTGTGTATATAGTCCTTCCCTTACTCACAATTAATGCATTACTCTCCCATTGCTTTTCTGGTCTTCCACGATAATGCGATTCCGCAGACGACGACGACGACGACGACACCGACGACGATGATGGCAGGAGAGGGGGTGATGGGGATGCAATAAAGGCTCACTAAACCGGCAATCTCCCCAAACTTTTTGTTCCAAGTTATGAGGAGGTTAAAAGTTCAGATTTATCTAAATACACAGGAGTGGAACCATTTTGAATGTGCGAGGTGGGCGAGGTCGGAGGTGACTGGGTCTCATTTCGCGTTTCTCTTTCGTTTTGTTTCGTGTAAGAAACGAGAAGAGACGACCTGGTGAAAGCATGGTGGGAGTTGAGAGGAAGGGTTGGGGTGGGTAAATTGGGTTAAATGACGACGGTATGTAATAACCATGAATATGTTCTGTTAATTCATTTATTCGTATTGTTTAATATATTATATTAATGGCTAACTGCTATCCGACAAGAAAGTGTTTGAAGGAGCTGTTCTTTTCTTCATTATTCTTTTATAATCTGTTTACATCGTCTTTCTCCACCACATTGCTCTCTCTCTCTCTCTCTCTCTCTCTCTCCCCCCCCCCCTCTCTCTCTCTCTCTCTCTCGCACTCTCTCTCTCTCTCTCTCTCTCTCTCTCTCTCTCTCTCTCTCTCTCTCTCTCTCTCTCTCTCTCTCGTCTCTCTCTCTCTCTCTCTCTCTCTCTCTCTCTCTCTCTCTCTCTCTCTCTCTCTCTCTCTCTCTCACCTCTTAATTTTATTCTCTCTCTCTCTCTCTCTCTTTCTTTCTCTCTCTCTCTCTCTCTCTCTCTCTCTCTCTCTCTCTCTCTCTCTCGTCTTAATTTATTGTCTCATTTAGTGTTCACAATCATTGGCTTACATAAATGCTTGCATATACACACAATCTAAAATTATAGGCGTGGCTTCTACGAGGATACACTTCTAATGTATTGACCGGCCATCTTATTACGTCATCACAACGACTAGACTGTTACACTGACTCCACCTCGGCGACCAGACATATCGGGACCCAGTCTCTCTCCGTAGCGGCCTGTAAAAAGTTACACTATGGATCGTGCTGATTTTGATATCATCTTTACCTCTGTATCACAAGATTAATACATGCATTACAATGGACTTGATCCATACGAGATAATTTTCTCGATTGCGAATCGAAGGAGATAGATAGATACGAATAATATACACACAGGCGCGCACGCGCGCACGCACTCACGCACGCACACACGCACACATGTATACATATATACGTAAATATATAATCATCGTAAATAATATATAATATAAACATCAATGCAAATATATAAATTGCTCGAAGGTTATAGATTAATAAATGTTGAATATTTTGAAAATAATTTGCCTGCCGATGATTCTCAGTGTCTATTCTCCTTGCGTCATTCTCATATATGTATATAGCTTGTGGCAGAAGAAAGAGGACCTTGCGCGGGCCTGTGCACTCAGTCAGAGCAACCAGGGATGGTACGGACGCCACCACCCTTCGGCATTCGCAATTTTCAAGTTTATTGAAGTACTCCCAGGTCACAATGTGGCATTTGGGGATTACAATAAGTAAGTAAGTAAGTAAGTAAGTAAGTAAGTAAGTAAGTAAGTAAGTAAGTAAGTAAGTAAGTAAGTAAGTAAGTAAGTAAGTAAGTAAGTAAGTAAGTAAGTAAGTAAGTAAGTAAGTAAGTTTTATTCCACAATAGGCCATAGACCATTGAGCGTATACACTGTAAACATGCGGATACTAGTGTAGTATAAACTAGCAGCGTACCATATAAATAATTCATTTTCATTCACATATACATATAATATAGCGATAAATGAACAGATATAGATACATATGCACAGTACTCATCCTACAGTTAAGAGATTCAAAAAGTATTTTCATCAGTATCTAAAGACATGGATTTTCCGTAGAATCGTGTCCACGACACGGGCTACCTGTAGTGTTGCCCTCCTCCTATGGTGTGAGCCACATGAAAAACGCAGCATTACTGGGAATCAGTATCGCGGACACGAGCCCACGGGAATTCCAATACGTTCATGTTTTACATCAGCCTATCAAACGTGTATTGAGTGTACGAGTTATTGCCCTTTAAATTGGTAATATAGACCCGGATGTTGTTGAGTATTTTGAGATTGAATCGATAGAGGGCCGTTGCTGCAAAAGCTAGCGGCGGCTCTCAATCGAGTCAGCCTCAAAACATCCGACAAGTTAGTCATTACATCAAACAAAATAAATGGATTATTTAACATAATGTATGCTGTGAATAGCTGTCTGGATTTATATTTCTACGCCACAAATGGGTATGTTGTTGTTAAATTAGATAACTAGAATTTAAAGGGTTTTCAATTGACAATTGATCCATGGTCATCTCTCCTCGTTTTCTGGCACGAAAGAAACGAAATGAAAACGAGGAGTAAGACATAGTTTCCACCCCACCCCCTCCCACACCACGCCAACTCATCCACCTACATCGGTTACACTCCTCCCACATATTCTCACCGATGTCTGAAGAAAATGCTCAAAGTAAACTTTCACTGCGAATTTTAAAACTATGAAAAACAAATGCTGCTAGTTTTTGTTGGATGCTTGTGCTGATATTTTGCAGCAATTCGGTTAATTTGAATACTCTAGGCGTTTTGAAATAATATGGCTTGATAAGAGAATTGTGCAAATTACTGTATTTAGGACATACTAAAATGAAGTGGTATTCATCTTCTAAATCGTCAATGCAAAATGGACATATTCTATCAGACAGTGGCGTGGGCATTGGTTTATGCCATCTGCCTGTTTCTAGATGTAATGTGTGGGGCCCTATTCGTATCCTGGTCAGTGCGGTCCTGTGCTTTACAATCTTCACTTTGTCTAAGTAACATTTGTAATTGAGCTCGACAGAGATGTGCTTATATAACCTAGTCCTACAGTTTGTTTCTAATGGACCTCGTCATTCTTGTAAATAAATATCATGCACCCGTTGTGTATATTGCATAATAAAATTACTTCTATTTTCAATGTTACCTTGTTTGCAACCAAACATCATTAAACCCCCTTTCACAAATCATATTCCTTAACCTACTCACCCAATTCTCACAGCGATTATTATTCTCCCTAGTTAATCTAACTAATTCTGAGTTCCCTAGTTAATCTAAGCGGAACTCCTCCTAATTCTTCATAGACAGCGCAACTAGAGGAACATTCAATAATTGTTTACAAAATTTGAGATGACATTTTTCAATATCATAGCCATGATGACATCCACATACCTCACCAGCATAAGAGAGTATGGGTGATATTAGTTTGTCAAACAAATTACACTGATGACGTGTTGTCAAGCCTATGAATGTATTGCAATATTTCTTCAGTGCAAAGCACGCTTTCTGTGCCTGATCCGCCAACCTTTTTTTGTGCTAAAGTAAATGACTCTGTAGTTATAAAGATATATTTATATTTATATTTCAAATATTTGAATTCAGTAACAACTTCTATTCATTTGTGCCATACCAAAGTTTGTCCAATTGACTTAACCGTCCACCCCGCTTTCGCTTTCTCAACATTTAATGATAGACACCATCTTTTGCAATACTCGAGTAAAAAGTGTAAACCTTTTTGTAACCCACCTCTTGTTTCGGACTGTATAATTATGTCATCAGCATATAGAATTAAGAAAATATTACGCAACGTTAAGTCAACCCCCTCTGCCCCGCCCCTAATTAATTCCTCTTCCAAATCATGTATATACATGGCAAATAAAAAGGGCGATAAACTCTCTCCCTGGCGCACACCTGTATAACATTCAAAGTTCTCTGATAGTTCAGAATTCACTCGCACCCGTGTTTTTAAACCTATATACATTGACATCATAATATTAATTATGGTACCCCTAACTCCTAATTTTAGCAGTTTGTACCATAGATTGTCTCGCACTACATTGTCAAAAGCTTTGGTAAAATCTACAAAAACACAATATAGCTTCTTTCGTTTATTTAATACATGAGAAATGGGGGCACTTAAAACATAAATGTGATCAACCGTACTAAATCCCGCTCGAAATCCCGCTTGCTGCTTCTACATATATTATATATTTGGTTGATCTCCGCCCATTTATTCAATCTATTGTTTAGGACTTTAGTAAACAGCGTGCCTAAAGTGCTTAGTAACGTGATACATCTGTACTTTTTCACATCATTTATCGCTCCTTTTTATATGTAGTGATATTAATATGCCTTCGGGCACACTTTTCAGAAAATTTCCACTTCCAAAAAATCCCTTAAATAGTACCTGAATGTGTGGAAATAATTGATCTAAAGCGTTCGAATAAACTTCATTAATTACCATGTCTGCATGGCCCCGCGCTTTTATCTTTCTTTAGCTGCTTTATTGCTTTAATAATTTCGTCATCAGGTATCTCAGCGTTTAATTCTGTTAATTTCTTAAGAAATTCCGCAAATTCTTGCAACGGTATGTTTCCTAGTTTCGAATTGACTGAGTTCTATTAACAACTTCCAATACAGTTTTGAATATGTGTGCTGGGCGTTCATTAATCTTTTAGTCAAGGAAACGCTTTGCTCTAGGTTAAACTTTCTGACACAGTTCTTAAAATCGATTCTCGCAGAAACCATGTTTATACGAGCTAATTCGGATTTGTCCAGTCTTTACCAATTTAGGACGTAAAAATGTTTCCTTTTAATTTCGCAATCAGTCGAATGCCGGCGGTTATTCATTCGATGGCAGGTTTTAGTATTACTAGATTTCCGTAAAAAGAGCTCATCCGGCGCTTTCTTTATGGCCATAATAAACAAGTCAACTACATCTTCTACGCCTTTCTCGTCTAAAACATGCGAACATATTCATCTTAAAAATTATTTCTTGAATTTCTACTGATAAAAAATTCGCCCTATAATGTTCCCTGTCTTCTGTTTTCCAAACATATTTTTTCAGTTCTTAGGCACCCCCACCCCCGTTATCGGGACTGCGAATGTTCTCAACCTTTGAAACGTTGCATAACATCGTACATGTAATTACTTTATGATCGGATAATTCATTACATTCTCCAATTTCAAAATCGCTAATCAGATCAATTTTATTACTAAAGCTAAGAATATAATCAACCACGCCCTCCCCTCTCGGTGTTACACATGTTATTTCGCCCACTCCCTTGTCCTTACCTACCTCCCATTTAAGATTCGTAAGCCAGATGCCGTACAAATTTAATAAACTATGACCATTTTCATTTGGTTTTCCCTTGTCGCATGAGAAACGAGTAAAGCTAATATCTTCTTCATAATCATCATTTACAGGTATATATTCACCGCTGTCATTCTCAACAAAATCTGGTATTGTTTTCCTCCTAGCATTAAGATCGCCACCGATTAAAAAACTACAATTGTTATTTTCATATTTCATCTTAGTAATAAAAGCCGCAAGTCTGTCGAACACAACAGTTTCTACTTCACTAATTCTAGGGGAACCCACAGGCATTGTGTAACACAGACAGAGATGCATGTCATTAGGTAGTCCAAAGAAAGTTTTATATAATTTTAGCCATATTATGTCATCAGAATCTTTTTTCTCTAAAGCTATACCACCTGATATGCTATTTCTGATATAGATTAATAAACCACCCGAGTCCCTCTTTGCCTTTATATTCTTCGGTATATTCAAGGCTATTTGACTAAACCGGTCGATATCATAGTGAAATAATTCAGAGCTCCATGTCTCTGTTAATAATATGATGTCTGACTTGACAGCTAATTGACCAAAAATTGGCGAATTTACAAAATAATAGATAATTTTTACAGGTCTGAGTGAGATTTACCATTAAAAGATATTATTATTATTATTATTATTATTATTTATTATTATTATTATTATTATTATTAGTCTGGGTTTACGAAGTACACGCAGACTATTGTTCTAACATCGGTTCTTTCTTTATTCTTATTCTTTTTTTATTATTCTTCTTCCTGGTCACGTTTTTCGCAACGTAGTTCCTCCTACAGTTTTCTCTGGATCGAGTCCAACCTTAGAACACTTCTAGTCCTCCATAGGACCTATGTTGCTATTACTTTTCTTTTAAATCGGATGTATGGTTTCAGAGATATCCGGATTTCCGTGGCCAAAATGCCAACTGCTCCTAGAGTTTTATATCGATCCTCTTGAAACTACAGAGACTTCTAGCATATTTTGACCCGCATGTGTAGCCAATATTTTTTGGGTCCGATGCACGGTTTTGAGAGAATCCGTCATAAGCACAATTTATTTATTCAAGATAATTTATATTTCTAGGGCTGTCAGATGGCTGAAATTTACGATATACGTAGATGCACCTTACTACCATAGATTCATAAAATAAAATCGTTAGCGAACATACTAACCTTTCGAAAATTCGCATTTCTATGACCTTCCTCTCCCATAGGAAATGTATGGGAGCAATATTCGCCAGGCGACTGCTCCTAGAGTTTTTCGTCGATTGTCTGGACACTTTAGAGACTTCTACCATCTTTTGATCGGCATCGTCTACCAAAAATATATCTTGGGTACGGTGACCCGTTTTTTGAGAAAATGCTGCATAAATACACCTTTTGTAATCATTTGCTGATCGATGACGGAATTGTGGTCGGATCGTTTCACCATTTCATGCGCCTGATTCGTGGCGAAATTGTCTCTCAGGAACCATTTACAGAACTCAAATAGCATTATCGGATCATTAGATATCCTGATTTATGTATCATAAACAACTATTTCCATAGGGAATGTGTTGGAAATTGTTTTGATGATAAATAACCCAAGTTAGGAACTAGCATCTCTAAACATGGTACACTTCTAGTGCGGACCAGTGCATATATAGACTCGATAGAGAAATTAGATCTGGTGTATGGTTTCTGAGAAATCCACCTTTCCTTGCCCAAAAGGTCACATATAGTCCAGTCAATATAGGGATATACCTAGAACAAATTGCAACAGAAGCTTTTTTGGTTTTATGTAATGCTACTGGTCCTCACCTACCAGAAAATAAAAAATTCCTAAAAATTCTATCCCGGTAAAGGACTATTTCACAGAATTTAATAGGACCACTTAAAACCAATTATTAAGCTGAATATCTTACGTATCTTTGACTGGAGACCCATAAAATGTCTTAACTACATAAATAAAAGTGATAGCAAAGAACTGTTATTTCGTGATATGATCGCTATATGACATCCCGCTAACAGTAGATCCGTTACTACGTCTCTTGATGACGTCATCATGACGTCAATTATCAATCTTCCAATATTCAAGTAAATTTAATCCAAGTTTTATGATTTGTTGAATCAGTATGATGAATTTAGTAATGGTTTATTATATACAAACAGTTACATCCGTCATTTTCTCAATGGACGGCAAGGTCCAACATACTCATATTATCTTTACACAAGACCAACGTCTATGTCGTAAAATTCTGCAAGATCTACAGCTTGACAACTTGGAATGTTGCTGCAGTTGGTACCCTTGCATTCACCACATGCATATGTACAATGTAGGCTATGCTTTCCACAGCTGCATCGCAATGTCGCACATTCTCCTCGGCACTGGCATCGAATAACTTTCAGAATGCAATCAGGAGCTGGTAGCTTATCCATTGTTCTGGGAATAAATTTCCCCTGGTGAATCTGCCATCCGAAATCCTCTGGCTTTAAGCTCATTGTTTGGAAGCCACCTAGAATCAAGATTATTTGCACTAAATCACTTCTCTCGCCTTCATGAGCCATGATTGTCTTGGCCCTCCACCAAAGTGGCTGATCGAAGGTGACAATGGGTGTTGAACCATGACGTTGGTTTTCCGAAGCAATGAAGTGCAAGGTTGAATAAATACAACTCATGTCAGTTGGATCCATATCTAGCATTTGGAGAAAGTGGATTGATGCTTTTCCCGGATCAACTCCTTTGCAAATGGCTTGCATGGTTCCAGACCAACCGGGGCGATTAGGACGCAACGGCCAGGACACTTTCCACATTACATCCAGGTGTTTCCAAATGTCAGCCACACTAACAACAGGTAGTTTATCATAAACCAAAGGTACCCTATTGCCCTTTACTGCTTTGTAGTAGTGAATAGCAATTTTTGCATTATGGACATTATTACTGGCTAACTCTATCCGTGGAATGACATGTTGCTGTGCTAACTCAGGGGTAACGGCTACGACCATGCCCATGCCATGGAAGGTACCATGTCCATCCAACGTACGCAAGTTGTGGTCAAAATTATCTGCAATATATTGTCCAAAATGTCCAGACATTGGGATATCAGAACCTGGAAAGCACGCTGCACTTTTTGAGAAATTGACCACCTCTGAATATGAAACACAAAAGCCATGACTTGCCAAGCATTCAATCAAAAACCTTGACCCAAACTGGTGATGCATTTGTACTCCAAGTCCTAATGGTATTGGTGCAATGACAACCCTCGGTCTGGTCATCTGAATCATGCACTGACCAATAGAAGCAACTTTCACATCCTTTGACTCCCCACTTAAAAGGTTTTCTAGGAGGACGCGAAGTGTCGTTGGCAGATATGCCAAATTATGTTCCAAGGATCTGATATCAGTCGCCCCTGGGTAGACATCTTTTGATGTCTGCATACATTTGATGTCATTTTTTATGAGCGCAGCTGCCGTTCTAATGATCTGATGCTTTCTTATCTCCTCGTCGTCCACCTTTGGTGCATCATGAAATGTCTGCAATATCTTTGCAGCAGTTGGTCGAAAGGTTACAACATCTGGACGACCGTTAATATTAGTTATTACTATGCTTTCCCCTACATGATTCTCAAGCTTTTGTCGCATAAATTTTACACTGTAAGGTTCAGTGCAGAATTCTGACATTTTGTTAACCAGGTCAACTACAGTTGTCTGTTCATCATCGATTTCCCTCAGATAATTGACTACCTTCAGGAAAGCGTCCTCCCTCGATCTATCTACTGGTCTGCCCAAACGTGGAATTTTGGGTTCATCTACTGGGGTTCTTCTATATCGCATGGGAATCTGTTTGCCAGTTCTAAAATTAACGCTGCACACTTGGTGGTATACAGCTTCCACCGCAAGAACATCCCTAGCACATATGACCCGTCCTCGAACCTCTTCTGTCCAACTATCGTCTTCAGGCCTTTCATCACATGCAGCAATAATTGATTTCTGGCAATCCCATGTGCGTACCTTGAAAACATCATCATTCTCATCACACCTACTATTTGTCTCAACTGCCGTCCCACATAGAAAGCAGTGGTCCTTGAATCGGAATTCAGGTACCTGTGAGCGGAGAATGGGTGATGGGGTATTTCGCCGGTTGCTTTCTAATTTTCTTTTTCTGGCTGCTTCGATCTTAGTTCTATCAATGTGATCTCGCCTACAGGAAACATGTAATCTTTGCCCTTTTACAATAGTCATAGGTGCAATCTCACGGGTCAAACTGGCTTCATTTATTCCAGCAATACCTTTTGATGATATCACAAATGTGGGTTTGCCATTGTCAAGACTCTCCCCACAAATTGCACAGCATGCTACATTTGCTGTTTCGTCCATGACGTTGAAATGGTGAAGTAAAACAATGTAATTAATGATTAATTATCATGGGACACAATGACATACATATTTCAACAGTAATTCATATATGGTAATGGGTAAAGTGTTGTGAATTAATGTATGTGTAGGGTTTTCATATATACATGCGCTCTGGACACCAGGTCCTTGAAAGCGCTCTATAGCGGTTCTGTGTGCATAAAGTAAACAAACACTGTTTGTTTCAGCCGATTTGATGAAGAATGACTTGATAAAGCCAAAGCTTGACAAAGAAAAGCTTGACGAAGTGAAAACTTTACAAAATGTGTGGAGAAAACAGAAATGAATACGGAAAACAAGTTTATAAAAAGTTCCGCCCGGAACGTACATTCACGGAAAATAATAGTCAGAAAGTGTTAAATGTCCCTCTGCTCGTTATAAAGGACCTGCTGACAATAAAGAGCACATATGAGACATTCTGCGCATAAATTCCGCCGTTAGCTACAATTTAGCCATAGACTTCCTACAAATAGATGCTTCTAGCGTAATGTATAAATACTTCAATGCCTCCTGTCTACATGTGACGTCACCATTAAGGGCTGGTGACGTAAATACACTAGGAATGAGACAGCACAACACTTTTACTAGTAGAGTCAATCACTTAGCATCACATTCTACCATTTCTTACTTTTTAGAAATACATTATATGCGTCTAAAATTAATAGGAAATGTAATCCTTAGCTTGCAACAAAAATGTGGCAGCCATTTTTAATCACATTAATTAGGACCTTTCCCGGTGTGGGATTTTTAAGAATTTTTTATTTTGTGGTACTTGAAGACCAGTAGTATCAAATAAAACCAAAAAAGCTTCTGTTGCTATTTGTTCTAGGTTAACCTTATTTAAGCGTAGATTGACTGGACTAATAGGAAATGTATGTGAATGATATTCGGACATCAACTGCTGCCAGCGTTTTCTCTCAATTCTCTTGAAACTTAATATACGTCTATCATCTCTTGACCCGCATCGTGACCCAAAAATATTTTAGGGTCCTGGTACCCATTTTTGAGAAAATGCTGCATAAATTCAATTTTGTAGCATCATTATAATTCTTACTTCTATGGTAGTCAGTGTGTTGTAATTTGAAATACCCCTAGATACTCGATGCTCCTATTGTTTACACCTATAAAATCGGCAGTAAACATATTAACATTTCTGTTATTGCAAATCTGCACGCTGACAAATATTTCGGTGATTTACCAATTGATTACATTGCATTGTTTCCTGTTAGGGTCCGGCTTATCACTGGCGAAATTTCTTCTCAGACGCTGTTTACAGAACTCCGATATCACGGTCGGTTCATGAGATATCCAAATTTTTGTAATGTAGATAAATATTTCCTAACCTGTTTTTAGCTCACCTGGCCAGAATGGCCAAGTGAGCTTATGCCATGGCGACCGTCCGTCGTCAGTCCGTCGTCTGTCGTCCATCTGTCCATCAACTTTTGATTTAAAACGATACTCCTCATTAACCGGTTAGCGGATTGCAACCTACTTGGGCAGGAAGAACCCTAGGGATGTAGGCTTTAGAACTAGTATACAGAATTTTGATCGGACAATTTTTCCGGCGGCCATCTTGGATTTCAGACAATTTTGGGAAATAAGATAAAAGCCTACTCCCCATTAACTGATTGGCCGATTTCAAGCAAACTTGGCTGGAAGGACACTAGACTGGGATGCTTCAGAACATGATTACAGAATATTGATTGGTCAATTTTCTCGGTGGCCATCTTGAATTTTCCGAAAAAAGGCTGTAAATCGTTTGAAACGCTGCTCATCATTAATTGCTTTGGCAATTTCAACCAGATTAGGTATCAAGAATACTATACCAATAGGTTGCCGAACTTGTATACAGAATTATGATTGGTCAATTTTTTCGGGGGCCATCTACATTCCTAATATGCCCCATGGGATGTATAGGCCCTCTATAGAAATTGGATCTGGTGTGTGGTTTCCGAGAAATCCTCATTTCCTTGGCACAATAGGCCCATAGGAAACATTTTCTATCTCGCCTTATTATTCCTTCCTATCTTCCTTTTTCTATCGGTAGACAGCGGTTGCTAGTTCTAAATCTGGTAAATATAATTCTGTTTTTATCATTGAATCTAAGCAGATATCCTTCCGTTTCCCCAATAATTTTGAAACTATTATATATTTTTCCCTTCCATGATTCATTCATTAGTGCATGCCATGTTTGTTTAAACTGATCTCCTAAGTTCATTTTTATTGCTGCTTGAAGAGCTTTACTGTTGTTGATAGTTTGCGATATATCGATGTGCATTCACACTGCTAGAAGATAGTCCCGTACTGGACGGTGGCGCTACCTGGTGGAGAGCAAGATAACATGCTGGCCATAAATAATTAAAATTCCTACAACTATTCTCAACTAAAAATAGAAGATTATTATCTAGAATCTGCCAACTTATTAACGCAATTACTAAGCACTTTCAACGTTAGCAACCGCGCACATACATACACACGCACACACGCACGCTCGCAATCACGCACGCATACCCACACCGAGATTAATAACTGTAACAATGACGGCAGCCGTAGCTACGGCGAAAATGATGTTAACAAGGGCATTGACGACGAGAAATATTATGACGACAAAGACGATAACTTAATCCACAGGACGATAGCAAATTATGAAAATAATACTGACACTGACACTGCCAAACAACTACTGATGCCACCGCTTACATCACCACCACCACCATTACCATCAGCATTAGACATTAGACAATCCACTGACTACCACTGATACTACATCCATATCCCAACTGATGCGGCCATTTCAGGCTAACAGCAGGCTAAACATTCATTGGATTCTGTATCAGTTGGTTGAAAACTTAGAACATGGGGGTGTACGTTCACGCGGGTGCCTGAGGATAAAATTGTTTGAGTTCTAGACTTTTGGAGGGTTAATTCGTGCACTTAGGGCAATAAAACGAGTTGGTAGTTCGTACAACAACCCTTGGCCCGACACGAATCATACTGCCTTGACGTACTTCTTCTTCTTTTCGATCGCTGGTATCACACTTGATGATAGTCTTCATCTCTGTATGGATAACCAAGTTTTCTGTCTGACTCTCCTCTGCACCCACGCCTGCCATCCTGTCTGCCTCCTCATTTCCTTGGACTCCACAGTGTGAGGGGGTCCACTGCAATGCTATCCGAAAGCATTTGATGGCTTGTAGTGCTTCTTCAAGTCGTGGCAGCCTACCCTTGGTGATAGCTTCAAGGACGGAGCGGGCATCAGATAAAAAGACAATCTGTGCAATAGGGTCTGCTGTTCTGCTGATGGTATTAGTTACATGAACCAGTGCTTCGACTTCAGCTCTGTAGTCTGTGCAGTGTCCGCCTGTCGGTATTGCAGCTGACCCATGTTGTCCGTCTGGATACTGTATGTGCAGTCCGGCACCTCCGCTCCCAATTGCATCTTTGGCTGATCCATCTGTGCAGATCCTTATCCATGTCTCCTGAGGGAACATTTCTTCCAGCATGGCTATGGTCAGGGCCTTCTTGCTCACATCACTGTGTTCATCTTTGGTTGTGAGATGAGATACTGTGGTGCGAATAGCCATGCTCTCTAGTTTGTTTTCCCAGGGTGAAGGATCAAAGGTGTGGCCTGGGTCCTCTATTTGTGCTGGCAACATTTCTTGGTGTTTCCTTTGAAGTGCTTTTGTCTCTTTCACAAAACTTGATCTTTTAAGTCTTCCTGATGACAGCTGTGCTTGCCTAATCTTCATTGGGTGGTTGTTGAACGATTTGAACGTTGCAGCTTGGATCAGTGCTTTGCATTCCCTTCCTTTGCTAAGTGGGGGAATGCCTGCTGTCTGCTCCATTTTTTCTATTGGTGTTGATCTCATTCCACCAGTGATGCTGCGCAGTGCCTGGTTTTGTACTCTGTCGAGGTTCTGTTGATGAGATTTAGCTGCTGTCATCCATGAGCTGGATCCATACTCAAGGTGTGGTCGTACGGCACCTATGTAGCTTTCTTCTGGCCTTTGCCTCTGCGTTCTGGATGTGCTCCTTCTTATCTACATCATTTAGGACGCCATGATTATGACGTCACCGTATACATCACGTGATAAATGGATAAACTGGAAAGGTACATAGCCGAGTGACACATGGCTTGCGTCATATCTACTTAGAGCTTACTCAAATTACTGTCTTAAATACTGCGTTAAATTTATGACAATGTAGGCCTGTCCAAGTCCATATAAATACGACATGCATGGTCGCCACCAGGTTGATATATGATTATTCCCCGCTTGATTGCGCGATATGAGTATAGGAACTAATGAAACGCATGTATAATGTAATATGCCGCTAGTTGTCGCAGATCTATATTGCCTTTATCCATGGACTTGGATAAGATTGTTATCAGTGGATATAGCGGTCTTCGCATATGACTATAATAATCGTAAATAATAATGATAATGTACAATTGTTACTCTATCTACTATAAGATATACTATCTGTTTTGCTCATATGACATGTATGTATGACCTGGGTGTAATAGAATTCAGTTCAGTTCAGTTCATTTCGGCTAATTGTTAACCTACATAGTACACGAAATATTTAAACGTGATTATGCAATGAGAAAGAGGCTTTATATATCTGTTGAGAAGAGAGTCCTTAGGTAGTTAGAATAGCGCAAGCCAGTGCCTTATATCCGCTTATGTATCCTGAGTTGGTTTAACAAAACCTTATTTTCATCCCAGGTTCGTCACCACGCGAAAGTTATGAAATTCATCATTTTTGTCTTCGCGGCTTTGATGCTCGACTGTTTGTGTTTAGGTAAGTAGTAAAATAACCCTGTTAGCGCAGCTTACTGGGCCAATTCTGGGCCGATACAGGGCCGATACTGCAATTATCTGCATGGTATTGGCCCCGCATCGACCAGTAAGCTGCGTTCTCCGGGAATCATTATTTTATCGCTATCACTACTACTACGGCTCGATATCAAACACATCTAGGTGGAACAACGCCCCTATAATGATAGGCTTCAAGAAATCGAATGCGAATTTGTATTGGTCAATCTTCTTGGTGGGCATCTTGGATTTTCAGAAAATTATCCACTATGTCTATTTAAATGCAAACGGCTCAAATGCTAATGGTCCCGGTGAGCGCCACATGCCCTTAGGCCTCTTGTTTAAGTTAAGACTGGAATGACTAAAACAGTTTTCTCTTGGCCTGCAAATGGACCTAATTCAATAAGGCAATATTTTTATTTTCTTGACCAAATTTAGCAATGGACCTTTCCGGTTTTAGCTATGCCCCGCCCATCTCTAGCTAAGCTCCGCCCACACCTCGCTCGTGTTGGGATCGATCGGTCTCTGAACACCCTGACTATCAATTTCCAAAGAAAATACACCGGTAACCTGTTGAATATTTTGAAACTAATTTGACTGGGTGCTGGTGCTGCTAAGGCAGCAACGGCGCTCTGTCAGATTAGTTTCAAAATATTCAACAGCATGTTTATTAAATAGCAAAGAATTACAAAGACATACAATTCATCCAACGTGTCGGACCATTTGAGATTTGATGACGGTCTATATGGAACCGTTTGTGACGGAATGATTGTGACGTCATTATACACGCGCTGAGCTGATTATGATGTCATACGAGGTCAGATGATGGATGAAGAGTCTGCAAAGATGAATTAAAGAGTAAAGGACGAATATATGGAAATACTGTGAAGGTTAACCCTTTCACGACGAAACCGACCACAATCGACCTCTATAGTGCTCTTGGGAATGTCCATTTACGGGCCAAATTTCATAGCAAACTAAGAAATAATTGCAGCCAACGAAACAATGATCTGTACAGATATCACCTACTTGAACACCCCAACTGCTCTTAATGTCAAAGCCCAGAGACCTCTTATCATTACTTTTTTAACGTACAAGATGGACAAATGAAAGACGCGATTTATTTGATTCTCTTTATGAAATTACCTCAGATATTTCCCTGGACATTTTCTTGCAGGGAAGTAATAAATCTTCTAGTGAAATTAATGAAGATTTACTAAGAAATGTACACAACTTTTTAAGAAAAACAAATAGGCTTTAACATTATTGGAAGATCGTTGTATAATCTGTCTATGAATAAACCTGTCAAATGTTAATAGTGTACTTGTGTATGTATGGTGATCATTGTTGATGTAGTTGCGCGGCCACACCTGCCGATAGCGACCACCCCATGGACCACCAAGGTGTGAGCACTAAGACATGCTTACCTAATGCATTTTATTTGAAGTGGAAATTATCCTTTGCGGACAGAATGTGGCGGTTCCTTGCATGTCGCCGTCTTACGCCCGCATGGGTTGGCGATCGATGTAGGCAGGTGTGGCTATACATGTCAGTGGCATGCTTGCAGGGTTACAAAAAAATCACGATTTCTTTTCCAAAAATCGAAAAAATCAGACTTTTTCGATTTAATCCGATTTTTTCGATTTTTATGATTTTTGTGATTTTTATGATTATTTTACTAGAACTATAGCAAAATCATTGATTTTTTACACGCACTCATGTTCGGAACTAAATAGAATATAATCACGCCAAATAATGTTGACCCTATTTACACAATTAAAATGTATTATAACAATACGCATCCCGGAATTTGTTCTTGTTGTTCTTAAGACATTTTTGAATTTGTTGTACATTTTGAAATAACTGCAGTTCAACTGGACGGGTCATGACCATTGACCACATTTCTAATAAACATGCCTACACTACCGTAACCATGATTTGTCTACACTTGATGGGCTACATTTTATCCGTCTTAATATTTTGTGGATAAAATTTGTATAAGGCTGTATAACTCTGGACATGGTTTAAAGTATTTTGAATACAATTTAACTGAATGTAGTCGGCAATAACTGTCGGTCAAATGTATTTGAAAATATTCAGCAGGTCTGGAGTTAGTATTGTCTAGTGAAATTATTGTCTAGTGGCGGGCAGCAGTCAAAGTCAAGTCAGTTAAAAATAATATCCACAGAACTGTTGTAAATAGTATTGGTCTGTGCTGTGTTTACACATAAAATAACTACTAAGGAAAGTGTCCACTAACTGTACTGATAGAAATAAAGCATCCTAGTCCTTATATTAGCATGATATTGTATAACCAGGCCTATTACCTATCTGAAACAATAGCTACAATAACTTTTAACAAATCAAAAAATATCTTTAGAAATTTTATAGTGCAAATGAGATGAGTTGAGTGGATTTTTTCAGCTTGATTTAATCGTTGATTTGGTTTAAACGTGATTTATTTGTTCAGATGGAAGCACGATAAGACTTAGAGTCTTATGCCCGTGTCTCCCATAGCACATACAGATTATTAAAAACTTTTTTACAACAAAATGGCGGCAAATCATAATAGTTTAATTAATTCTAATAATTAATTGATTTAATCATATGATTTAATCGATTTGATTAAATCAAAACAACCCTGCATGCTTGTGATGAGTATGTTAACATTATTAACTGGTGTGGAAAATTTGAGCTCTCTCTCTCTCTCTCTCACGCACGCACGCACGCACGCACGCACGCACGCACGCACGCACGCACGCACGCACGCACGCACGCACGCACGCACGCACGCACGCACGCACGCACGCAAGCACGCACGCACGCACGCACGCACGCACGCACGCACGCACGCACGCACGCACGCACGCACGCACGCACGCACGCACGCACACACTTTCTATCATTCTGATTTATGTAAATATAAATTGTGTATATAAGTGTAATTATATGCTGCCGTCTAACAATTCTGTAGAGAGCGGGCAGGAATAAGTCGTCAGAACTTGTGCCCAATCCCCTTGTACAGATGTTACAATAAAATATGTTTAATAAAACTCTTATGAAAATGTACGACTGGAATGACTAGCTCAATAACCGCCAATGAACATTCTATAAGTAAAGACTTTCATCTTTTAAACAACTTTAGTCATTAAAAGTTAACGGATTAGTTCAGATTCGTTCGTAAAATAAATTTTACTAATTAATATATATGGATTCTATAGGAGATGGTAGCATCGGAGTAGATTTCTGAAAACTATAGTGAGTGCGTTAATGCTTGTAGACTATGAAAGGCGGTGCTATGTGCGGCCAGCATACATCTATCCACCCACCCATCTACCCACCTACCTATCCATCTATCCAGCTATCCACCCATCCACATACCCACCCATCCATCTACCCACAGACCCACCCGTCCACCAATCCACCCATCTATCCATCCACACATCCAGATACCTCCTCACCCACCCATCCATCTACCCACAGACCACCCTTCTGCCATCCACGTATCCCTTTATCCACCCAACTATTTACCCACGCATCCATCCATCTGCCCACCCAACGCACCCATCAAATTACCCACCCACCCATCTATTTCCCCATTCATCTACCCACCCACTCATCCATCTATCCATCCATCTACCTATCCATCTACCAAACTATATATCCAACCACCCACCCACCCACACATCCATCTACACACACAACCATCCATTTACTCCCCCATCCATCTGCGCATCCACCCATCCATCTACCCATCCATCTATTCACCCACACATCCATCTACCCACCCACCCACCCATCCTTCTACCCACCCACCCATCCATCTACCCATCCATCTTCCAATCCTTCCATCCACCATCCAAGCCACCCACCCCTCTACCTATCCATCTACCCATCCATCTATCCACCCACCAATCCACCCACCCATCCATCCATGCACCCAACCATCCATTTACCCACACATCTATCTACGCATCCGCCCATTCATTTAGCCATCCATTTACCCATCCATCTATCCACGCACACATCACTCTACTCACTCACCCACCCACCCACCCATCCATCTACCCACACACCAATCAATCTACCCATCAATCTACTAATCATTCTATCCACACACCAACCCACCCACCATGCATCTATCTATCCACCCACCCACCCATCCATCTACCGAGCCATCCATCCATCCATCCATCCATCCATCCATCCATCCATCCATCCATCCATCCATCCATCCATCCATCCATCCATCCATCCATCCATCCATCCATCCATCCATCCATCCATCCATCCACCCACCCACCCACCCACCCACCCACCCACCCACCAACCCACCCACCCACCCACCCACCCATCCCCAACCCGCACCCTCCCCCCCCCACACACATACACCCACACACCCAACCTACGCATTCTTCCATCTATCTATTCACCCATCCGGCATCTATTCATCAATCCATCCATCCATCCACCCACCCTCCCACCCACGATTTAACTAACGACCCACCTTCCAATATACCCTCCGATCCTCCCATCCACCAATATCCACACAACAATACGCAAAATATCAACTCCCCCTCACACCCAACCACGCAAAAGCCCGCTCACATGCTCGCCCACCCTCCCGGCTACCAGACCATCCGCCCGACCACCCGCCACCAGCCTGCCTGTCAACTCGCCCGGTAGCCAGCCCGTCCGCCCGCCTACTTGCCTGTTCGATCCACAGTGACGATTCTTTTGATACCTACTTCCAATAAAATATAAATATCTTCTCTTTTTTCAGGATGTAAAGATCTGAAGGATTGTTCGTCTTTGGCGGGCACAACCCTGTGTCTCGATGATGCATTTAATAACCACCTATATTGCCCAGAAACCTGCGGGGTGTGTGGTATGTTAACACGTACCTTGTTTGTATTGTTATATTTAACCTCATTCACGGTTGAATGATCACATAGCATAGATAATGGAGTGATCCGATCCGTCACTAATAATAAGTCACTTATTAGATGGCAACACAATCAAAATGGTGTCGGTCCCTCTTGAAAGTGGCAATGGGTTATCACGAACGTGTTTGAATTGCGGCATATCTTTGAGGAGGAATTTACGATTTAATAAACATTTAGTTTAATATTTTGAAACTTATTTGATTGGGAGCTGTTACTGCCATAAGGTGTGTCTCGGACCGGACTATATGCTGTTCCTTTTTCATTACAAAGTTCCCACTGGAGTATATATATTTATAATACACGATAAGATCAGTATCTCTATATTCATCAAACAATATCGTCAAGCTTTAACCCGTCGATGAATGGATCCGATCTGCCACTCAAGTATCTGACGGCATAATCAAAATACGTGAATTGTATGAAAGAAGTCAACGTCTGACACGAGTACCTTTAAATGATGAAGCAATTTTATCGATCAATCATATGACGTTATAATCAACTACTTCACATGTAGACTGACATCATAATCAATTACGTCATGAATGGCGTGATAATATCCGTCATAAATGTTTAATAGTCCGTCAAGTTGTACGAATCGCATCTCTTTTCTATTTAATAAATACCCTGTTGAATATTTTGAAGCTAATTTAACTGGACTAAGCAGCAAGAGCGATCAGTCAAATTAGTTTCAAAATATTCAAGAGCTTACCTGTATAGTGCAGGGATCGACCGATCCTCGTGCGTGGAGCGTTGCTGTAAATGGTGGGACATCGCCAAAACCGGATTACTTCAATGTATGACATTTGTAAACTTAACATTTAATAAACACTCTGCGTAATATCTTGAAACCAATTTGACTTGGCGTAGCTCCCAGTTAAATTCACTTTTCCAGAGTATCCATCCATCATCTTACCTCGTATGACGTCATAATCAGCTCAGCGCGTGCATGGTGACATCACAATCATTACGTCACAAATGGTTCCACATAGACCGTCATCAAATCTCACAGTCCGACATGTTGTATGAATTGTATGTTTTTGTAATTCTTTACTATTTAATAAACATGCTGTTGAATATTTTGAAAGTAATTTGACTGGGCGCTGTTAATTTGTTAATAAATATTTAACAGCATGTATACTAAATTGTAAATCTATCAAAGACATACAATTGATCAACTTGACGAACGTTTCAGTTTCAATTTTCAATTATTAGTCTCACTATTCTTAGAATTACAATTGAAAAGTTGTAAGCATAAATAATGTTAAATATCAAATTGCATTTTATTGTAAAATTATTATGTAAAATTGTAACATACCGCCTTTTATAGTCTTTTAGGGAACGAGTCGAATCTAAGTCAGTCTGACTTGTGACTCAATCCCATTGTTGTTAAATGATAATAAAATATGTTTAAAACAATAAGAGTTTACATAGAAACTAGTGTCCGTTTGCAGTCTAAAGGCCGAGATAGAGTCCGTCGCATCGTGGTCGTATCGCTATGGCATGGCCTTGGACGACTGATCCACGACAGTTACACGATCCATGGAGACGATAGCGCGACATAAATCTTGATATAGACTATAAACTTGCATGTACTAGCCCATTTTGATAATGGCAGAATCACATGTGCTTGCCTTAATGACGATTGCTAGAGGTCTTCTTGTTCAAAGACGTTGGAAATTACGAAGAAGATCTTGCTATGTTTGTTCTATAATACGCAGACGGTGGCAATATTACACACATGAAATACTGAAATGTAATATATTAATATTAATATAACTCATACCAAATATATACTCATATCAAACAGAATATTCATTAAATAGTAAAGACATACAATTCATGCTACAACGCATAGTCCATCTTCAAATATGCGATCGTGACGTACTTATCTACGCCATTCATGACGGCATCATGGTGTCATTCATTATGATGGCATTCTACTGGTCACGTAGTTGATTATGACGTCATATTATGGATAGATAAAGTGGAAGGGTCCAGCGTATGTCATCTTATGCATGTCACATATGTTGTTTGTTGTAATATTAACAGTGTTGATTGCCAGTTAACACAGTTACCTGCACCACCGAATGTGAAAGGGGATTATATTTTACCCCATATACGTGTGTCTATTAGCAGGATATCTAAAAACTTTGCACGGATTCTGATAAAACTTGGTGGAAATGTTGGGTGTGTGAGCCGGACACTGTGATTAGATTTTAGTACCGATCCGGATCCTAATCCGGATCAAGATATGAAATATTGAACGCGAGATATCAAAGAAAAGCTATGGACACAGTCTAGAAAAATTAGTGAATGGATTGAGTAAGTAACACGGATCACACGATTACATATGGATATAGATTTCGAACTGTTTACTTTCTTCTGCCTCTCATTAAAATCGGCGCTGTCATGACTATAAAGACAGGAATATTGTTGCATAGTTGAGATCAGTTTCTCTACAAACTCTGTCTACGTTCATTATGTTAGTTTTGGCATGCTGGAAAAGCATGCGACCAGCACCAGAACAGACCTATTTTTCACACAGCGATTCGGTGAACGACAAACGCACGACTATCTTGCTACTGTCATCACTCAGAAGCGCTTAACTATAAATTAACAACGATGCGACAACGATCTCTAGCATGTCGCACGACCATCGCGCGACACGACGTAAATGCAATGGAATATAAACCGGCCTCTAGGCCGTGGTCTCACTAGAGACTTAACCAGGAATAACGCCATACTGAAGTATGGCCTTATTCCTGATTAACTCTCTAGTGAGAACACCAGATTACTTGATCACGGCGCATACTAAAGCCCAATGTATAGTTGGCGACACGATGTATTTGCGTCAACGCTGCGTCAATCGCTGAGGAAACGCAACATAACGCAAAGACAACGCATGTCATCGCGACCATATCGCTTCACCGCAAGCGGTAACGCTTTGTCCGCGATAAAGTTAAACTTTGTTTAACTTTTCATGCAGAAACACAATGTCGCGGCGATCAGAACGAGGTTAATGTACCTGCTGGTAAACTTTAGCGCATAGGAAGTCAATTATACCCCGCTTGAAATATGGCACGTGCTAATGACCAATTGCGAGAAAACTAATTGAATTTGTTCGCGAGAAGGAGGCTGTATATAATCCCACACATCCGGAGCATTGCGATTAAGATGTTATTGACACTCTGTTGGAGATGGATAGAGTTGACAGGTAAGTAGTTTATGCATTTAATTATTAACCCTTTGAACACAGAATCTCGAATACCAAAATTCATTGGCATTGCAATAAAGACTGAATATTCTGGAACTAATGGACCTTTCCATTTTTAGCTATGCCACGCCCATCACTAGCTAAGCTCCACCCACACCTCGCCGTGTTGGGATTGGGATTGATTGTTAGTTGCAGGCGTTCACCTGGGCCTATAGGCCATCTGTGGTTAGGTTTGTGCTTTAACTTTGGCCCGATTCTTTGGAGCAGGTATTCCATATTGGTTGCAGACATACGAAAGTACTGCCAGTGGTACTTTGGATCAGCAAGCTGTATCTCGCGAATTAAATGTCTATATTCGCCTTGACGTACCCGTTGCTGTAGAATGGCACGTACATACTTTGATCGTCGGCGCCATAACAATCATATTATGCATTAGAATTGCTTTAGCATGTGCTTTAGCATGATTTATCATTGGTCATATTTCGGAACTATACCACCCCACTAGTTGCGTTTCTGCTATGTGTTTTACGAGTCTAAACGCGACGCAAACGCAAATCCAATGTCGTCAACGTCAGCTCCAACTATACCTCAGCCTTAAGGCGATGCGACGGCAACGCGACGGCAACGCGACGCCACAGCTATCGCTGCCTATCACCTACTAGTCTCAGTTTCAGTTTCAGTTTTCATTTTTGATGCTCAGGCCATCCTTACGATCTCATCGTGTAGCTATCGCGTCGTAATCGAGCGCACACTAGACGACATGATGAGCCTACTTGGGGGGTGGGCGTGGGGGGGGGGGATTTAATCCTACCCAGTCATTGGTTTTAATGTTGTTTCGGTCACCGGCGATTCTCAAGCGACACAAATATTTGAACGCATGTGCAATATCTAGAGACGACTGATTATCAGTCGGTAGCTTGTCGCGTCGCCGTCGGTTTCTGGTGCGCCCTACAGGGATTTTCAAAATCGCGTCGTGTCGCCGTCATGTCGCCGTCGCATCGTCCTAACGTGCAGTGGTCTTTATGAAATTGTATAATGTGAATGACTCATTCATTTAATTACTGCTGATTCAGGTATTCATTTCACTGGGGGTTTTGCTCTAAATGTTCTTGAATTGCAATTGAACATTCCTCAAGACCAAAAGTGCAGAAGTTATTTGGGGCAGATTAACAATAAAAGAATCACTAAAATATATATTTAACTGCTTTCGGGGAATTATGAATAAAAGCACGTAGATAATATAACAACGCGAGAAACATGTATAGTTAGTTGAAAACGCTAGAAAATGCACCTTGTCTGATACAATAACCTCGCTTCTACTTGAAATGTATAGGTACCGTTTCCAGCTTGACTTAATTTATAATCAGACACAATGCCGTGTTTGCTCAGATAGAAATACGTTAAAAGGGCATAACTATTATATATATATATATATGTTATACAATATATATGACTCCATTAATGTGGGGTCACGTAACATGAAGATGGTGTTAGAATTGGTCATATTGTAGATATGGGATTGTCTTGTGGGAAGTCATGACCCCGCTAAATGTCTTATATGTGCGAGTAAGTCCTAAGAGAAATTTATGACTTGAAAATACCAGGTGAGCTAATGGACCGGTTGACTTTTATATCTCAATATTTAGTTTATTATTATTACATCAGCTAGTGCTGATGAGACGCAGTTTCTAGTAAATGGATGGTGTGTGAATGTAGCACACTCCGGATTGTTGGATAAAGTTTTATCGTCAAATTGAAATAGTCGAATTGATTGGAATGAGTCCCACGGTTCTGAGTTGATGTGTATCTGGGAGTAGTTTAGATGAAAGTTTTTTGCTGTTCAGTCGGCATACACTTTTATGATATTCAGCAGTCAGTTGGATCGATAGTTTGGAAAATAATCGAGGTATAAGAATCACTGGAATCGAACGTGGCAAAGGGGCGTAGTTGATGACGTTAGGCATTCTGATTCTCATACGAGAATAAAACAACACCAGCTGGCAATGAGATCATACAGCTCATGTGCCTATTAAC
Source organism: Chaetoderma sp. LZ-2023a (assembly GCA_034401795.1). Classification (NCBI taxonomy): domain Eukaryota; kingdom Metazoa; phylum Mollusca; class Caudofoveata; order Chaetodermatida; family Chaetodermatidae; genus Chaetoderma; species Chaetoderma sp. LZ-2023a. The sequence goes on from CM067364.1 coordinate 45,416,649, forward strand.
TCTAGTATCCTACAGGCTTATCCATCCATAGGCAATGGACAGGACATGGACATTGTAGCGTCCTGTAGGAATTAATAACATAATCGAAATTTGTATATCAACTATATGTCACTCATACAATGGCATGCAACAACAACACATTCCGTAATGTTGTTAGTTAGCTGACAGATCGCATCAAATCAGAACCAGCTACCGCCGCTTTGTCTATGTGAGGCATCATCTCCATAGAAGAATAGCACAGAGTTTGATTGGTCAGAATGACGTCACGATCAATGAGCGTCGATCAAACTCTGTAGCAGAGAAATAAACGGAACAGGTTTTGGAGTTGGAATCGAAATATAGGGATCGTTGATTGGTCAGGACCACCAACGTTTATTAGGTAGAGACTTCTAAGAAGAAATAAGCAGAAGTTGATTGGTGGACTGATGGTCCGGGCCAATCAAGCTGTGCTTATAGCATACCTAGAAGAGTCATTTAACGGATTCAGGAAGAATCTAATTCTGATGATAGATATAGAACTTGGCTAGAGTGCCAAGATAAATTGTATATAAGTCATAATTTCAGACTTATAAATTATTCAATTCACCTCCGTGAATCCTGAACGTCACGCTGACGTTCAGTACAGTGAGCTATTGCCTAGCATAACGAAGCTCTGATTGTACTTAGAATTAGATTAGTCGATGATTAGTATTGTACATCAATTGTACCAAGTGTGGATTTATGAGCCATTTTGATCCTTGCTTAAAACCTTGTATATTTGTAAAATAAAAGTTTAAAACTTACGTATATGTAAGTTCGGCGTTGATTAAGTTTATTAGAGTAGGAACCTAGTCTTGATCTGGAGGAAACCACCAGTCCTTACCTGAGGAACATCCTGTCAGATAGGCCCAGCAGTCAACATTAAATATCGTCACCTACCATCTGTCAGACGAGGCGAGCCAGACTGCCTTACTCCTTCTCCGTTACCGGCTAGCGTGTTGTCGCAGCAACACTCCATCTTTGCTACCGGTGCCGAAGCGGGACCACCGATCAAGTTAGTAAGAAGTTAGTTCAACCGAAGATCCCAAAATCTTCAATATGTGCGGCCATATCGGATTCCTGCTGCGCGTCATTGATATAATAAGCATATGGCTGTTTGTTTGCAAGATGTTCGGGAAATTGCATGCTTCGTGACCCATACACTCTACATATAGATTTAGTGCTGATTTAGATAGAAAATTCACTTTTCCAGAATATCCGTCGATGATTTGGCGTCATCAGGGGCGCCGGAAGCAAACTTGAGGGGCGGGGGCAGTTTCCACAAAATGGGCACAAAGATCTGAAATGGCGTTTCCCCCCTCGTGAAAAGGTGTTCGGAGATACCAACCCACCCACCCAAGAACCACAAGAAAAACATTGAAAGGTGCAGGCTCTGCGAATCGTATTCCTGCATTCTGAGTTTCCTATGATCCATATATAAATATTAGAAAAATGTTGAGTGAACCTATGTATTGTACCTATTCCCAATTCACATTATAGTGAGCAATGATCCTATGATGCCTGCTTCTAGTCAATTGGAAACTGCCTAAGCGAGGTCTAGCCATCTCCCTGGGTGTGTACTGCGTATGAATACATGGTACGTGCGTATGTTTAAGCGGGTAAGTGAGCGAGCGAGGTGGGCTTGCACAGTTTGCCTTGATTGACCCTTAGTTCCTAATTGTATTTGCCTTGAGAAAAATGTGATCGGTCCTTAGTTCCTAATTATATTTGCTGAATACGCCTTTCCCAGATAAATTGCTCAGCCAGCAGTTGGCCGGCATTGGATGAGTATTGCGCCAAACGACAATGCAACGCATCTTAAAGAGTTCGTAAACTGCAATCACAAAATTATTGAAGTCACGCACCATTGCAAACCTCATACAAGTTTCTAAACATTTATGGGGTGTTCTCTAATTTTCACTGAGTTATTTGCATATATATACAATACACCATTGTCCCTCAATTTAGTAAATCAAGTGGTCAAGTGGGTGTATTTCAAAATTATAATTAGCTTGTCGAAATTTTTTGTTAAATTATAAAAATAATACATAAATGTTTAGAAAATTGGATGCACTTTCCAATAATGATTTATGACTTCAATAATATTATGATCCTATATTTATATTTCTTCAAATAAATGCTTTTAGTGCGTTGTATCTGAACCTAATAGCGATTAGCCAAGTAATACGGATCGAGCATCGCCTGGCCAGTTTGCCAGCCTGAAGTTCTGCGAGCGATGCATTGTGGGAAGGTATTTCCCCAAAATACGACAATCTGGGCAAGGTTTATCGTGGGCCAATACCTTCAGCGGTTTCAGGGGAAACGTGTTTTTGTGAAAACTAGGTTATCAAAGACGGCCGCGAGTCAACTCGACTAATCATTTTGAGCATGTGAAAAAAGTTTGTTCAGCTCGTGTATTAGGTGAAGTTTTTTTTAGTTTTAGGCCAATGAGCCAAGCAGTTTCACAGAAGATCTTTAAATGCAATTTTTACAAAAACTTCCCGGGACCGACCGGGGATCTAACACTATGGATCATCCATGCCCAGTTGTTCTTGAGAACGCGCATAAAGAAAAAAGGTGGATAGGTGCTGGATGGATAGACAGATGACGGACGGCCGACATAAAATAAATTGATAATATAATCAATTCTTTAGGGCGTTAACTATTCTGGGGAACCTTTTAAAACTAATACTATTGGAAGGTGTTGTTGTCTGAGGTAGCAACACCGCCAAGTCAAATTAGTAACAAATTATTATTTTATTTGTTTTTAAACATATTTTATTGCCATTCAGAACAATGGGATTGAGTCACAAGTCACAAGTGTAGACTTAGATACGACTCTTTCCCTAAAATATATTACATAGGCGGTATGTAGCTAGAGAACATTTATGCAATAGGTTGGAATGCAATATTTACATATATACATTAGAACGGTTGACTATTTAACGCTTAAATTGTTCAAGAAAGCTTCAAGTTTCAAAGAAAAATGTCAATCTGCAGACCAAGAGAAGACCCTCTCTCTCTGAAAATTAACCACTGAAATGGCTGGCTCGGTTATCGAGCCAGTCATTCCAGTTATAACCGCACAAAAACGACCATTTCCTCGTCTGCAAATTGTCACATCTCAAGGGCACTCTAGAAGCATTTTTGGCTGATCTGTGTGTTAAAGGGTTAAAGGTTTGATAAGTTCAGCGATTGCACTGTCACTGTTACAAAAAGATTAGTTCAGTAACATTTCCATGCACCATTCCAGTTTATCCATCCAACAAATTACGCCATACACAACTACCAGGACTTTAGGATGGCGTCATTATTAGATAAAGCGTGAATGATTCGATTTACACCGTCTTAGAACGCTTAATAAACCGACATGTACGAATCGTATGGCTTTCCTAAATAAGAAACATAATGTTGAATATTTTGAAACCACCCCACCGGGCGCCGGTTCATAGACCGCAACGGCAGCCGGCCAAACCAGTTTCAAAATACCCAACACCAAACCTGTAGGCCTATAGTTTTCTTTTACAATTTATAGTCAGTAAGTTCAAGAACAAACGATCTCAACATGAACGAAGTATTGGTGGAGCTTAGCTAGCGATATGCGGAACAAGTTAATTCCTATAAACCAGAACAATACAAAAAGTGCTACACCAAGAAACCGAGGAGAAACTTAGGTGCCCAGCAGACTATACGGATATATTCCAAGGAGCTATGATGCACAAATATTCTTGGAAATATATGATCATTCAATGGTATGACCAACGGTGAAACAGAGTCGCATCGGCAATGGTGATGGACAGGAGCATTATAGTATATTATAATAATAATAATAATAATAATAATAATAATGATGATGATGATGATGATGATGATGATGATGATGATGATAATGATAATGATAATGATAATAATAATAATAACATACGAATTCTGTTAATAAAAATCTATTTGTTTGCTTTATAAAGTTACCTATCCTCATGAACAAAGTTGTATTCATCTCCTCAGATAGGTCGAGCGAAGCAACCGGCATTACTCCATACACACAGTTCAATAAATTACGACGTTCATTTGCCCATCTTGGGCAGCCAAAGAAGTAACGATAAGCAGTTTCTGGAACATGACAAAACACACAATTTGGGTTATCCAATGGGTGAAAATTCAACAGCTAGCCTGTATTGAATGAGTGATTTAAATTATGATTTCACAGGCTTTTACGTAGTCATATTGGCGTGGGGTGTCAGAGGGGCATCTGGCCCAGGCTCAGACTAACCAAAGGACATCTTCAAATGACTGATTTAGTTTTCGTGTGTGCAGTGGCATCATCACTTATGGCTAGAACTCAAAACGCTTGACTTGGCTAAACATGTGTTTACGAGTTGGTAAGGGTTGGGCGGGGTGATTGGGTGGGAGCGGGTGGGTGGTTGGGAGTGAGTATGTGTGGTGGGTGGGGTGCCCATAGTATACAAAAATTACAGCATTCAAAAGTCCAAGAGAATGATATTTATTGCTCAGAATGCGGAAGATGGCTTTTAGGCGCATCTAATGTTCACATTCTTCCGAGGGAGCGCCCACCCCCAAGACCATGCCCGCCTCCCATTCTGGAGGAGGAGGGACAAGTCAGATAACGAATATTAGATCCATTCGGGCATCAACTGCCCGCGCCGACATCGAGCCCGCACTAGGGCCATGCGTATACAAATTCTGTCTACATTTGCATACAACATACGCATTACGTGCCAATTAAAAATGTGATTTTGAGAGCTGTTTTCAATTCTAGTATTGAGTGTCGCCGAGAATAGCCCTTATTGTAGTGCTACCATGCACATGGCTGCGCCCAGCCGCCCATTCCCGCACATATATTCTCTTCTACACACTAATGCAGTACAGAGAGTGGGACACTATCATGTCAAATTCTTATTTTACCTTTACTTGCAAAATGCGTGGAACGTGTTCAGATTTGAAGATGGCACGTATCACAAGAATGATAATAAACAAAACATATAAATAATAAAGTAGCGAATATGTCACGTGTAACTACCAATACATAGATAGCGGCTTATAACATGGTGAATTGAAAATGGAAACCACGGCCCACCGCGCTTCACCATTAAACTTGTGATTTGAACGTGAACACCTGTACACAAAGTAATTCCACCTCCCTGTTAGACTTCTGAGTAGAAATGGATAGGCAGGGTCGAGGAATGACAGCAGGACATTTGCCTACACGTCTCGGCCTGTCAGGAGAGAAAGGTGTTTGTATTTTCTCTCTGGTGTAGAACCATTTTATGCAAGAAAAAAGATATCTCCTGCGTAAAAGCACTCCCATATTACGTTATGGGCTGAATGCCAAAAACACGTTACAACACGTTACAACCGAATTTAATGCAACTGCTTAGTCCGCTCTGAATATTCAAAAAATAATTTTTGGAAGTTCTAAGCTAACGTTTAATCTTTTATATAGAAATGGGTAAAGGGCACAGCTGTCCCCGCCATCCCCGTGCCCAAATGGCAACAGGGGCATTAGCCCCGCCCCCTACCCCCGTGCTTCCGGCGCTACTGGGCGTCATATGACTGTTTTTAACTCTTAATAGTCCGACATGGTGTAAGAATTGTATGTCTCTACTATTTAATAAACATGCTGTTGAATATTTTGAAACTAATTTGACTGGGCACTGTTGCTGCCATAGGCAGCAATAGCGCCCAGTCAAATTAGTTCCAAAATATTCAATAGCGTACCTGTATAGTTTTCTGGAAATTGATAGTCATAGAGTTCAGAGATCGATCGATCCCAACACGAGCGAGGCGTGGGTGGCGCCTAGCTAGAGACGGGCGGGGCATAGCTAAAAATGGAAAGGGCCACTGTGAAACCAATTAAATGGATGGATACGATCTGACACTCAAGTATATGAGAGACTATCCAATTACGTCACATGTAGGCTGCCGTCACAATAAATAGTGAAGTATTTACTCAGTCACGGACATTGAAAAGTCCGTCAAGTGTACGAATTTTATGTCTTTGACGGATTTATTATTTAATAAACATTCTGTTGACTATTTTGAAACTAATTTGACGGGGGGGGGGGGGGGCTGTTGCTACCACAAGCAGCAAAATCGCCCAATAAAATTAGTTTCAAAATATTCAACAGCTTTTCTGCATAACTACCTTGAGATTGCGATTCAGGATTCAAAGTTTATAAATGATTCTAACACGTGGAAATGTGGGCGGAGCTTAGCTAGAAATGGGCGGGAACTAGATAGGCATGGATAAATATATAGATTGGTCCGTTTCAAGATATGATATCGCTTTGGATAATCTCATGATCGATCTTTATCGGTATTATTCGATTTAGCGATCTCACTGATACCCTAATAGGTATATATTCACACCAACATGCTTGAAAATAAAATTATTAAAATTATATCCATTTAGAGATTTAACTATGCTTATCTAACTGTAATGAAACGAAAATCAATCTTGACATGTGACGGTTTCATATCACAAAAATCAATAAATATTTGTTAGTTGTCAAGTTGAATTCATGACTCAGTCAATCACATGGCGTCATAATCAACTAAGTGCCGTGTATGATGACGTCATAATCATTACCCACCATGACTGACTCGATTTAGTCCGTCTTAAGCGCTTAATAGTCCGACAGTCTGTATGAATTGTATGTCTTTATTATTTAACGGATAACTAATCTGAACTCTTGATAGCTATTCAGGTGATCTAATATGCCAGTCATAAACTATGCGAGTAATGTTAAGCTTTTCATCATGCCGCTAAAGAAAGATATTCAGGCTTTAGTAGCTAAACGTTAGTACATTTCTACAGCCTATCACGGCTGTCATGCTTTACTTTTCAACCTATCAGAAAAATCCTAGCGTGCCTGCCTCGGGATATAACCCCGTCATAGAGGCGCCAGCTATAGTTTGGCAGTGTGGTATAAAAAAGCAATCATACAGGTAAGCGGTTGAATATTTTGAAACTAATTTGACTGGAAGTTGTTGCTGCCATAGACAACAAAAATTTCCAGTCAAATTAGTTTCAAAATATTCAACGAGATGAATATTACATAATAAAGGATGTAATGCATTGACACTTACATGACATCACACACTATCGCTTGAGGAGACACAATGGTGGCGATCACTGTTCAACATGTACGCGCTATTACAAAGCAGATAATTGCGATACAGAAACGGGAATGTGACAGGATATGAATGATCTGGAATCTATACACCATAATCTTTCGGTGCAGTATAACATTTGAGATGAGATTAGCATCGCTTTAATACACATGCTATTGAATATTGTTAAACTAATGGGCGCTGTTGTTGCCATAGGCAGCAACAGCACCCAGTCAAATTAGTTTCAAAATATTTAACAGCTTACCTGTGTAGTTTTCTAGAAATTGATAGTCAGGAAAGTCGGGGAAAACTCGATCCCGACATGGGCGAAGCGTGGGTGGAGCTTAAATACGGATGGGCGGAGCATAGCTAAAACTGAAAAGGTCCATTAGGGACGCCTGTCTCGTATAAAAAAATATATTGATTTATACGTAATAAAATCATCATACGTTAAGAATTATTTCGTTTTCTTACATCTAGGCAAAACTTTACCTTCAAAATACATACTTTTATCTATTTTATTTGCAAGCACTTTGGGGTGAATATACATCTCTAATATTTCTGTGTGTATTAATATATAATTTTCAGCTGTGTGCGATGGCGCGTATTACGACTATATTACCTTCGGTCTGATTGGTACCTCATGCAATCATACACTCGATGGAGAGATAAAGGATTCCGACATTCGTTTTAGTGATAAGTCAAAATGGGCTGGTATTTGCCAGTAAGTACTATCTAGATTTAACCTTCTGCTACACAATCAACTTTTTCATGACGACTTTTCCTTGACGAGTAAAAAGTGCCAGTGTAGAAGAGAAAAAGTGACAACTTTTCTTTGTCGAGTCGCACCTGTTGGCAACCTAGCTGTACCAGCTTTGTATGCCAAGTGAACGAGGAGACGTGCCCGTGTAGACGGCGACCACCAAAAGTCGACAACTTTCGAATGGGCGCGCATCTTCCACACAGGAAATTTCAGTTCCGCGTTCTGTCCCTGATGGGATTGCCTAAATGCACAAGCATCCCAGATGCGATTGGTCAAATGTACAAGCATTTCCCGACACGATTGGTCAAATGTGCAATAGTCCTTGACTTGTGATCAAGCGTGCAGGCGTCCTCGATGTGATTGGTCAAACTTTCAAGCAACACTGTCATGACTGGTCATATGTCCAAGCATCCTCAATGTCATTAGTCAAAGGTGCAAGCGTCCCAGATGTGATTGGTTCAAACACACACGCATCGCCGATATGATTGGTCAAATGCGCACGCATCGTCGACATGATTGGTCAAATGCACAAGATTCACTGTCAAATATATACCCAATTCCTATTGTCATTGTATATTGGCTTATGTGCCATTGACAATTGTGTGCACCCATAACCAATTGGATAGTGCTCCATGCACCATTGACCATTGGGCACACCAATAGCCAATTGTATATTGGTCCTAATTCTCATTTTCAATTGTGTGTCTACTTTTTTTTTTTAGGATACCTTCGTTCATGATTGGTAGTTATCCTTTGTTCATAATCTAGAATAATTGACGCCCCATTCACAGAGGCGTGTATTCATGAATATTCGCCCCGGCACTGACATGCCTGACAACGGCATCGAAATGATTCACAAGTCTTATTTCCGCTTCCGCTCTCTCGTTTCCCGATTACTCACCAGGTGGATCACGACGATTTTATCACCATGGCGATGCAAACTTGTCGGTTATCTATACGGGCACGCCACTTATACAAGGAAAAGTTGTCAAGAAAAAGTTGATCGTGTAGAAGAAGATTTAATCCAAGGAATTATAATGAGTAAACCTTTAAGCCTAGAATGTCTTCAAGAACAATTTATTCAAAGAAAATGTCAATTTGCACACCAAGATAAGACTATTTTTAAAGTTTAGCGCCGGAATAACTGGCTCGGTTATCGAAGCAGCCATTCCAGTGGTACATTTTCAAAAGTAGTCTTCTTTTGGTCTATAAATTGACATTTCGTAAGACCACTGTAGATGCCATTATTGGCTGACATAAGTGTTAAAGGTTTAAATCAGTCCCGTGCATCGAGGCTGGGGTCGAAGAGTTTCGTAAATAATATATAGGGGGGGGGGGTGTGGGGTGTCGGGAGGGGATAGTGGGGTGGGGAGCCGTAGGCAGCACATTACGGCAAAGATATCAATGGTTGCGTCCAGATAACGTGGGCAATAGAAAATGAAGAGCGTTTTTAAAATCGGGAAATGGCAGCAGCACCACCTTTGTTGCGTTTCTAACAAGGATTGTATGAATTCTGTTGCCAAGAATCGATACCTTCGTAAAATCTCAAAAGGGGCTGACGTAGCAGGTAAGTTAGCTGTTCATACAATGCACATTCCTTTTAGTCGAGTTTTTTATGGCGCTTCTCCACTTAGTCATCGGACTAACAGATAGATAGATAGATAGATAGATTTATTCACACAATAGGCCATTTGACCCTTGAGTGCAAATGGTTACACATAATGTGATATGGCGGACAAATCAACTAAGTGCATTACAATTGCAAGAACATATTCATTCTCATATTTTATATGTTATTAAATCAGTAATGTTCGCAGGCTAATTTGGTTCATATACATCTGGACCACCGCGCCAGCCGCGGATCCATCAATGAACCATGGGTCGATTTCCTTAGCAGACAAAGAGACACCTAGGCATTTGGGGCTACATTATCAAAATGTTCATGTGTGCTGTCCGCGGAAATCGACCGTAGTGCATCAACAAACCGAGGCTGGTCACACGATAGCCCAATTTGCAACTAAGCTACTGGTAAACGAAAACAACATCACCACACGCGCGCGCATATACACACACGCGCGCACATACACACACACACACACACTCTCTCTCTCTCTCTCTCTCTCTCTCTCTCTCTCTCTCTCTCTCTCTCACACACACACACTCAGACAGTATAATGCCATTTCCAATATCACCACCCTTCGTTTCCAATTATGTTAAGTCGAAAGGGAAACGAAGAGCGGGATCCGGTCTAAGTATATAAATCACTCAAGGTCAACACTCCTCGCTTCGAAATAGCGGGTCGAAAGAAAAGCGAGGAGTGAGACCAGGATGCACGCGCTCACACAATCAATTTCGCTCGCACACCTTCACAAAGTCATGCCTAGAAATTAAAATTGGGTTTTGAAACGTTGATTTGGTTCTTTCACATCGAAAGAGGACCACTCTGACACTCCATCGCTGGAACCACTGGATTGTTTATCGAGCCAGTCCTTCCAGTGATAAACCATCAGAATAGTACCGCATTCTCCAACGTGACGGAGATGGTTTGACTGACTTCCCCATGTAATGGCATGAGGGCACTAGTTTAGCATTTATTTTAATAAATAACTTTCTTGGTTCCTCTTATCCACTTACTAATGCTCATGTCCATATACGCTCACGCGTTCTCGTGGTCATCCACATACACACGCACGCACGCACACACACGCACGCGCGCGCGCACACACACACAACAAAGGCACACTCACGCATGCACGCGTACATACGTATCCACTTCCCATACATACAGACGCACATCCACATCCTCATACATCCGTATGCACACACAATCGTACCGAATTGTTGAAAAATTTAAAACTCTAATGTATAACTTTTACAATGGAAGCGAAATAGCCACTGGTTTAGTAAAGGTTTGTATATTGAGAGCTGAAATCGTGCCTGTGATGAGAAAATGCATTCTGTTAAAAGTAAGAATTATCCTCCCAAATTGGCATAGAAGAAAATGCGATGGATTATAGGGGAGAAAACGCAATTACGTGCGTTCGTCACGTAATAGAAAAGCATTGTAAGCAAAAGCCGCTAACTTCTTTAAACTACTTTCGCTGGTACACATCAATAATTCTGATGCTTTGTGAACGTTCGGTCGTTTCCAGTAGTATGGTTTTATGTATTTCCTGCGTAAATCATTATAGACAGGACATAAAATTAAAAAATGATATTCATCCTCTACATCATCACAAAAAGGGCATGTTCGCTCAGCGCGTGGTATTGGTATTGGTTTGTGCCATCTGCCTAATTCAATATTTAGTCTATGAGACCCCGTTCTTAATCTACATACTGAATCACGGTGCTTTTTCGTTTTTACTTTATTTAAATAGCATTTATATGTTAGATCAGTTGAAATGTGTTTGTAGAGCCATGTTTTATTGCTGGCTTCCAATTGCCCCATCCACTCCTGATAAAAATTGTCACTTATTCTCTGCTTGTATTCGGGGATAAATTGATCTTTACTTACTATTGTTCCCTGTGACTCCCATACATCCCCAAACCCATTGGTACAGAGCTTATCTCTTAACGATTTGACCCAATTCTTACAATTTTTATCCCTATGCCAGTCTTGATATAAGGTATTATACACATGTTTAGCAATTCTATTTGGTTTCATATCTAATATTTTGAACCAGTATTTTATCGACTTGATTTCTCCACCTAATTGCATAGGCATCCTCCCTAACTCTCCATAAACAACAGAATTTGACGTACTTTGTTTTACATTAAGCAGTTGCTTACAGAAGCGAAGGTGACATTTTTCAACATCATACGCTGAGTGAAACCCCCAGACTTCGCTCCCGTAGCAGAGGATAGGTAGAACTAGCTTGTCAAATAGTTTGCAACAGTGGTCTATTGATATGCCTATAAATTTATTACAATATTTTTGTAAAGCGAATACGGCTTTCTGCGCTTGACCCGCTAAACATTTGTGTGCTTCGGTGAACGACCCTGAAGTTGAAAAAACGATGCCCAAATACTTGAAGTTATTTACAATTTCTACTTCAGTATTACCATACCACCATTTGTCATTTACCCTTAAGCGCCCACCCCGTCTGAAAACCATTGCTTTAGTTTTATCAATATTAACTGTCAATCGCCACCTGTTGCAATACTCATGTGAAATATGTAACCCTTTTTGTAGTCCAGTTCTACTTTCGGCTAATATAATTATGTCATCAGCATATAAAATTAATAATAATTTAAGAAATTCTAAGCCCACACCCTCCCCACCCTTTCTAAAAAATTCGTCTTCTAAGTCATTTAGATACATAGCGAAGAGAAAAGGCGATAAGCTTTCCCCTTGACGCACACCAATAGTACATTCGAAACAGTCTGATACGTTAGTGTTTAATCTAACTCTAGTTTTTACCTCTTTGTACATTGACATGATAATATTAATAATATTTCATCTAACACCCGCTTTTAAAAGTTTGTACCATAAACAATCATGTACCACATAGTCGAAAGCTTTAGTAAAATCTATAAAAGCACAGAACAACCTCCCTCCTTTATTTAGTACATGTGATATTAACCCGTTCATAACAAATATATTATCCACAGTACTCAGACCGGCCCTAAAACCGGCTTGAGCTTCTATATAAACAGCATTGGATTCTGCCCAATCATTTAATCTATTATTAAGAACTTTAGTAAATAATTTACCCAGTGTACTAAGAAGTGTAATGCCCCTGTAATTATGCACGTCGTTAACACTGCCCTTCTTGTGTAGAGGTACGATGATTCCTTCTGACCAAATTCGTGGGAAAATACCACTTTCAAAGACACAGTTGAAAAGCGCTGTAATGTGCGGGAGTAATATATCACTCGCTTTTAAATAAAACTCATTTATTAATAAATCTGGGCCAGCGCTTTTACCGTTGTTTAGCTGTTTTATTGCTTTCATTACTTCCGTCTCAGATATTTCTTTGTTTAAGTCATCAAAAATTATTTGCAAGTCGTCCTTTAGGTAATCATCTACGTAATCCTTTATGTCATTATCTGCCTGGTAAACATCGGTATCAGGGTTGCTAACGGACTTTAAAAACTCTTGGAATTCGCTGAGAGCAATATTTATATTTTGCTTTGTGTCGAGTTTTTTTAACATTTTCCAATACAACCTTGTGTTCGTATATTGAGCTTCTAATAGTGATTTTGTCATTGCGACGCATTGCTCTCTACGGTGCAGCTGTACCGACTTTTTGAAATCGCTCCGTGCAGCGACCATGTTAATCCTAGATATATCCGATCTCTCTCTTCTATACCAATTAAGAGATTTGAAAAACTGTTTTCGTTTAATTTCACAATCATTTGAATAGTGAGAGATGCTATGTCTTTTTCGTTTGTGGTCGCTGTTATGTGTAATAGTTTTCAAAAATAAATTATCTGCAGCTTTCTTTATAGCTATAGTAAACAATTCGACCACTTCATTTACACTCACTTCATCCATCAGATTCGCCTCATTTATAACGTCATTCATACCATTTAAAACACATTGCACTTCATCACACGTTAAATTCTCTCTGTATTCATTCATAAGTTCTGAATTCCAATTATATTTGTAAACCATTGCGTGCCCAGAATTATCAGGCATTGTATTTTCTGGCTTAGTATTGACTAATAGATCACACTGTATGACCTTGTGATCAGAGAGTTCGTTTGCTTCCCCAATTTCAAAATGTTTTATTAAATTAACTTTGTCCCGGGAACACAAAATGTAATCGACTAGACTGGGACTATTAGCTGTTATGCAGGTAATTTCTCCCACCCCACGGTCGCTGCCAAATCTACTGTTCAGAATCATGATCCCGGTACTTTTACAAAAATTTAGTAGTTTGTGACCATTTTCATTAACCTTTCCGGAATCTTGTGAGAATCTGGGTGTACTAACATCTTCTACATAGCCTTCGTAAGCTGGTATATATCTTATATTATCATCTTCAACATAGTCTGGCATGGTTTTGGTTCTGGCATTAAGGTCACCACAAATTATAAAAGTAGGGTTAGCATCATCATTCGATTTGTTGGTTACAAACGTATTTAGTCGGTCGAAGACATCTACTTCCACTTGACCGACTCTGGGTGAACCGGACGGTAACACATAGCACAAACATATGTATAGATTATTCTCTAAACCAAAGAATATTTTATCTAATTTGATCCATATTATATCATCTTGATCTTTGTTTTCTAACGATATGCCACTAGCTATGTCATTTTTAAAATAAATAAGTAAACTCCCAGAATCACGCTTTGCCCTTTTATGTCTTTTCCTATTAAGAACAATGTAATCGTAATCATTTATTGCAATATTGGATAGGTCTGAGCCCCATGTTTCAGTTAAAAATATGATGTCACATGTATTTTTTAAATTGTCAAAAATGTGCGAACGGATTTTATTCTGCATCTTTGTTACAAATCCGTTTGCATTCCACAAACCTAGTTTTAGCGTTTTCTCCACACACACCCCTAGTGGTTTGTGATATTTGGCGGGGGGGGGGGGGGGGGGTCGGTCACAGGTTGAGACACAATGTCATTGAGGTTTGTAACTGGTTGGTTCTGATCATTGCGCGAATCGTCATATTGACTGTCATTTATCACAGCTAATGCGGTTACAACTGCGGATTGTACTGAGTCAGTGCTGTTCGTGGTTGTGCTCCTTACATCTTTAGCAGCATTCGTGTTAGGCTGTCTCACTATACTACCCGGTGCTGTGGTTGTCACATTACTGTGTTGTGACACTGCTGGCATCGCTACGCGTGTAACCGGTGAGTTTTTGTTAGACATGTTTTCTAGCATGGCGAATTCATTGTGGTTTGAGTGAGCCGACGTGTGCCACGCATTGATGTGCTGGCTGTTAGGATTTGCTGTATATTGTCCCATATACGCATTCGGGTTCATAATTAAATTAGATTGCATACTTGGGAATGGTTGCATTGGTACATGGCTGTTCGCTAGTGGGGGAAAGTCAACATGGTTTAGTCTCGGCGTCACGATGTTTGCAGATTCATGGACCCGACTCGAACGCGCTTGTTCATGATTGTAGGACTGCCCGGTGTGTCGCGGTGCTAACATACACCCGCTCACATCGCTTCGTTGTTCGAGGCCGTACTCGCAAACCCGCGATTTCTCACTATGTTCGCTGTCGGTTTTCAGGTAGCCAATCCGATTTCTGCCTACTTCAATCTTGCTATAAATCTAAAAATAGAGACGTAGCCTCGTGCCAATATCCATGGAGAGCTTGCGAGACACGAATGCCAATTTATGTTAATTATAGTATATAAGTAGGATGATAATAACGGAGCAATTTGATTACGCGGACTGACCTCATTTAGCGATAGGACGATGCCACTTAGCTTACTCAGTAGAACGTATCGAGAAGAATAGAGATTTTTGAAATCCCTGCTAATAAAGTGTTCCACTAGAAGCCATTTTGCCAAAATGCATTTGATGTACACGTGTGCAACAGCACGTATTCAAATTAGTTTTAAAGTATTTAACAGGTTACCTGCATAGTTACCTCAAGTTCAAGTTCATTTTTTATTCACTCATGCCTTACAAGACCATATGAGGCATATGGTATTCTAAGAATTCAACATCTAGAGCCGTACCGATCTCACATCGTAAGCATATGACGCTATATGACGTCATAATCAACTACGTGCCGTTTAGGCAGCAACGGCACACAGTCAACTTAGTTTTAAAATACTCAACAGCTTACCTGTATAGTTTTCTGGAAATTGATAGTCAGGGAGTGCAGGGATCAATCGATTCCAACACTAGCGAGGTGTGGGTGGAGCGTAACTAGAGATGGGCGTGGTATAGATAAAACTGAAACGGTCCATTGATTGAAAATGGTTGCTGTCCATTGCGTTGCGTTAGTCAGTAGCAAGCGTCTAAATTTTAACTTTTTTTGGCGTAATCATTCAGTTCTTGGGGTCCAGAGTGCTGGAGCGGGAAGTCCCGCTCAGGCGCTTGTGGACAAATCCCAGGCACACAATGATGAAGTCCTGCCCCTTTGAGATGAGGGAGTGAGGGCAGCAATGAATGCTGTTCAATCACTCCTATCGCTTGCTTCAGTTGATGTGGGTGGAAGCTGGGGCAGGCCACCCTGTGCCACCTGTGGTACTGTCTTGCGTTAAAGACGGCCTGGTGTTGTCAATGGATACTTTGGTCGGGTGCAAGCACGTGTTGCAAAGTCCAGGAGGTAGATGGTGCTTGACCATATGTGTCCAGCTATGCTTGTCATGGAGCATTTGCTTGTAACAGCCCTAGCATCTTTGGTGGCCATGCGCGGGCCATCTTAGTGGACACTGCTAACACAGTGCAGAGTTGGTTAGTGTTTAACCTTCAGGTGGAGCTAGTGCATTAGGCGCATGCACTAGGGGCTGTTGCTAAACCATTAACTGTTCAACCTTCCTCCAAGAAACAGAAGAAGCAGAAGAGCAAGACGAAACCCAAGTCGGCTTCTTCTGCTATTGCTGGGCCTTCGCAGCCGCCTGCAGCTAAGAAGGCGAGGAAAGGTGTGGAGGCTTCTGCCCACCCTAGTGGCGGCCCTGATCACCCGAGAGACAGGAAGGGCAAAGGGAAGGGCAAGGGTAAGGCCATCAAGGGCGGAAAGAAGGGAGCGGATGGTACTTGAGGGTATGGTAGCGCCCTTCGTATCTGCCTGGACCTCGCCTGTGCGACAGAAACGGTGGTGGCATTTAGACCAGTCAAGCCAAGACCAAAATGGTTCTCTCGCTCTCTCTCTCTCTCTCTCTCTCTCTCTCTCTCTCGTTAAGAGGGGGTGGAGGGAGCGGATCGTGAGCCAGACACCTGCATTATGCATTAATGTGCCTATAGTGGGTGGAAGGCCCATGCGTTTCGTCGAGGCTTGGCGAGGTGTTACGTCAAACAGTCTGGTCCTGGGATGGATATCCCAGGGGTACATGCCAGAGTGGTGGGATTTTCCACCACAAAATCTGTCTTTGGCACCTGTCTGGACTCCTGTACCAAGAGAGCCAGACAAGTTAGAAGCCATTCAAAACGAAGTGGCAGGTTTGCGTCTGAAGGGAGCAATAAAACCAGCAAACCAGAGCACTCCAGGCTTCTATTCAAACATGTTCCTCGTTCCCAAGAGCACAGGGGGTGGAGACCCGTACTCAATCTCAGGCCATTGAATTGGTTTATCCATACCCATCGGTTTCAGATGGAAACTCCGAGGTCGGTAATGGCAGGATTGAGGAAATGAATGTGGTGTGTGTCAATCGATCCGAATGATGTATATTTCCACATTCCAATGAACAGGGTTTATCACAGGTTTATGAGATTCGCATTTCAGAATCAGGTATGGGCGTTTGTAGTACTCCCATTCGGCCTGTCAACAGCTCCAAGAGTTTTCACCAGAGTAGTCCTGGTGGTGACAGCGTTTATCAGAAAAGAGAAGGTGGTGCTTGACACCTACAAAGACGGTTGGCTTATCAAGGCGGACACGCCAGCCATGTTAGGAGTAGATACTGCTCTGACTCTGAAGTTACTTTCAGATCTAGGCTGGATAGTCAACAGGCAGAAATTCGAGTTGACGCCCACTCAGCACTTCGTTTATTTGGGGATGCGATTCGATCTCGAGGAAGGCAGGGTTTACCCGTCAGAGCCCAGAGTTGTGTCTCTGTTGGCCATCCTCAAGAGTTTTCGAATGGGAAACCACATTCAGGCGAGGTTTCTTCAGATGCTGTGCTGGGCATTATGGTCTCCATGGAGCAGGTAATTCCGGTACGCTGCTCTGATGCGAAGACCTATCCAGTTGTATCTGATGTCTCTGTGGAAACATAGAACGAACCCCCTGTCAAAGCTGGTGCCAGTTTTGGAGCCAATAATGTCGCATCTTGTGTGGTTGAAGGAGCATCAGAATCTCCTAGTAGGAGTTTCGCTTCACCTACCCCACTCCAGCGGTCCGTGTAGACAGATGCATCGCTGGAGGGTGGGGGCCTGCCTGGGAGATCAGGTTTCGGCCACATGGACTCTCCAAGAGAGTCAGCTGCATATCAATCTTTTGGAAATGATGGCAGTGGAACTGGCATTGGAAAAGTTTCTTCCAAAAGTCAGGAGCAAGGTGATATTGATATGGTCGGACAATCCGACAGTAGTATCATACATAAGGACACCGACACTGTCTATGAAGGTGTGGCACTTGATTCAATGGGGCAGGAATTACTCAGTTGTTTTGAAAGCAGCTCACATTCCTGGGTGATTGAACATTCTGGCGGATGCTTTGTCTCACAGGCAGAGGATTCTGCCGACAGAATGGTCTCTCATCCCTACAGTTCTTCAAAGGATATTTGAACATTGCGGCAAACCAAACATGGACTTGTTTGCCACAAAGGAAAATGCTCAAATCATGACTTATGTCTCGCCGATTCCAGATCCAAATGCCGTCGATACAGACGCTCTGGCAATAAGCTGGAGAGGGATGCACGCTGACACGTATCCGTCCACCATTCTTCTGCTGAAGGTTTTGTTGAAGATCAGGGATGAATCGTGGCTGGTCCTGCTAATAGCACCATTTTGGCCCAGCAGGGCATGGTTCACGGATCTTCTGTATCTGCTGGTGGACAATCCAGTGCAGTTGCCCGAGATTCCGAACACACATGAGCAGCCGCGAGAAGGCAGTCAACCTTCAAGTCATATAACCACAAGGTTAGCAAATTTGCAGAGTAATGTGGAGGAAAGGGTGTTGATCCCTTTCAATCCACTATTCAGCAAATAGCAGACTTTCTCTGTGAGCTGTTCTTTACAGGACTGGCTCCTGTCACAATTGCTGGATACAAGTCGGCTTTGGCATCAGTTATCCTTTGTCTAGCCAACAGGGATAGTCCAGAGGTGGCCCAGCTGAATGTGATGGTGAAGGGAATGGGCAATCTCCAACCGAGACAATCGGTAGTCATTCCCACCTGGAGTCTATCTTTGGTGCGTAGTGTACTGGCCAAGCACCCTTTCGAACCTTTGCGCTCGGCTAGTCTAAAGCATCTTACTTTAAAGGAGGGTTTCTATTGGCAGCTTCCTCAGCATGAAGGCACAGTGAGATCCATGTGCTTTCAGCAGAGAGGGACCGATTTATTGTCTCCGGAGAGGGTCTGTGATGGCTGCCAAGAGCAGACTTTATTTCAAAGAATCAATCTTTGAAATATCCCGGCAAACTGATCATTATACCGAAACTAATTGGGTTTGATCATGATGCCAGTGTCTGGTGTCCAGTCCGTGCTTTGAACAAGTAAAAAAACGGACGGACTCTCTATGGTCAAATAAGACCATAAGAAGCCATATGGCGGCGCATCCATGGATACTATCTCTGGTTGGGTAGTAGAATGCTTTCAGACTACCAACGAGATTGAGACTGGACACAAGGTACAATGTGCTAAGGCTCACGATGTTAGTGGAATAGCCTCCTCGACGGCCCTATTCAATGGTGTCCCATTAGACGACAGCATGGCTGTTGCATAATGGCACTGTGAGTCCTCTTTCACGGATTACTATATGAGGGGCATGTCAGACTCCGCCAATCCACTTGCTTTAGCTGTTTTGAAACGAGAGTCTAGTGGCCACACTGCTCATCTCCTTTTGATAACTTTGCAAAGCAAAAGTGGTAAGAACAGACATGGTCAAGCAGGAGGAATTCAAGCGTATGGGACACGTTTGGAATCCATAATCCAAAGGTGTGTTGGTGGATTGCTCCACGTCTGGAATCCATAATTCATGAAGTAATTCAAGTTTAACAGTTTTTTGTATTCTTTTTATGTATCATGACCATTCATTTTATATATTCATACTCATTCCCAGGCTTATATGCGTAGAGAGCTGTTGACCCTCTTCACACATTTGTGTTTTCAGGCGAGATGCATGTTCGTGAGTTCTCTCCCTTTTTAGGAGAAAAGGGGTAGGGGTGGGGGTGGTAGTGGTGATGCAAATGTGATTTGGTCCCTAAGCTTGTCGGTCCTTTTAGGTCTCTGTATGTCAAGTTTAGGTCTAAGTTCTTTCGCCATGGGCAAAAGAGGCTTTGTATGGCTTGCTCCTTCCCACCAGGTTACCGACTAAATCTGGTGTTATCAATGAGTAATGTAATGTTAAGTATTTATCGAAGGAGAATGAAAGAAATTTCAATTTCCCTTTCTCTGAGATCTAACAATACTTACCATTACATTACGGACCCAGCCTCCATGCCCCACGGAGGCAAGTCATGGGCATTCTCTTATTTGGTAGCTATGCAAACAATATGAGTGTCTCTGGCAGGCTGGTACCCGGATGTTGGGAACCGGGTACCCGTTTCCTAGAGCTGGTAAAGCTATCTAAATCTAGATTCCTAGAGCCAGCTACCAGGGTAGCTGTATTATCAATGAGTAATGTAATGGTAAGTATTGTTAGATCTCGGAGAAAGGGAAATTGAAATGTCCTCCTTTCTTAATGTCCATCTCTAGATACTGAATCAAAACAGTACATGGGTGCGTACTATAGATTACACCCAAACACCCCTAAAATTAATATCTAGAATTATATATATATATGTGTATGTATGTTTCTAAATTGAAATTTGAATGAATTTAAATCCTTATCTATTGCAAGAAAGAAAACAATCTGGACTTGATGTATCCCTGCACTTTAACAGCCCCTGCCGTGGTCTCATGGAATATCCGTTTGCAAACCAAGAGAAGACCTTTTCGAAGATGTATCACTGAAATGACTGGTTTGCTAACAGAGCCAGCCATTTCAGTGGTAAATTCTAAAAAATAGTCTGGTCTTAGCCCGCAAATGGACACACAATAAGCACATATTTTGATTCTCTTGGCCAAATTTGGTCGTTAATGGGTTAAGTAAGCAATCAAATACATTGACATTGCAACAAATGAGGTGAAGTAGATATAGGGGCATTGGAACTGTAACTAAAGCAATGAATCGGATAATTAGTCGTAGTAGGTATTGCATATTTCAATGGCACTACCGAGTACTTACCTCTAACATGTTGCCCCTGCATTCGTCTAGTCCATGTTGACATGTGAAAACCCAGCTGTCCCCAACCTTCTTTTCCTGTAAGTATAAACCTCACCAAATTTACACAGAACCATATAAAAGTGTAAGCGTATTTTCTTCAGTATAGTTTTTTCAGATACGGATAAAATCCCTTGCTACCAATGCATTAGATGTTTTCTACTTAGAATTCAGACCGAGGGTGGTCACACGATAGCCCGGTTTGCAACTAAGAAACTGATAAACGAAAACAACGGCACCACACACACACACACACGCGCCGCACGCACGCACGCACGCACGCACGCACGCACGCACGCACGCACGCACGCTCGCACACACGTACACACTCACTCTCTCTCTCTCTCTCTCCTTTCCTTCTCTCTCTCTCCTTTCCTTCTCTCTCTCTCCTTTCCTTCTCTCTCTCTCCTTTCCTTCTCTCTCTCTCTCCTTTCCTTCTCTCTCTCTCTCCTTTCCTTCTCTCTCTCTCCTTTCCTTCTCTCTCTCTCCTTTCCTTCTCTCTCTCTCCTTTCGTTCTCTCTCTCTCCTTTCCTTCTCTCTCTCTCCTTTCCTTCTCTCTCTCTCCTTTCCTTCTCACTCTCTCCTTTCCTTCTCTCTCTCTCCTTTCCTTCTCTCCCTCTCTCTCTCCCCCTCTCCCTCTCCCTCTCCCTCTCCCTCTCCCTCTCTCTCTCTCTCTCTCTCTCTCACCCACACTCAGACAGATGTATAATGTCATTTCCAATATCACCACACCAATAGCAACTCTGTCATTGTGAAACACGAGACAATGACATACCTGGGCATTCCCATATGGCACGAGCGTCAGGTTCATGATGTCAGAAAGGTACGCGAAGAAAACTTGATTCCCGATTATCTTCTTGCTGTCTGGGCACATGGTCTCGTAATAAAGGCTAAAGCTCACCTTAGGGTATATAACTTTGATGCTTTCTGGAAACCAGCTCTTGCAACGCTTCGAAACCTGTAGATATATACAAAAGTCATTATAATTATATGCTACATCCTGGCACACAGAAAGAATCGCCAGTATTGGCAAACGCCCACATGCATACATTCACGCGCGTACGCACGTGCTCACGCTTCGCACAACAACTCTCGCACGCACGCACGCACGATCGCTCGCTCGCTGACACACGTACGCACACACGCTTTTATTTCTGATAAAACTAATTATAAAAATTTGGATCTGTTCAATTTCTCTTCCAGTTACCAAAGGAGACCCCTTTGGAGAGGATGTGTATGCTGCTGATCGCCTGCCGGTCAATGATACCAGAAAATGGGCACTTGCTATTTCCTGAACTCGTGTCACAGGCGGTCGTGACAATAGTCCCATAATGGGAGGTATGTGCATAAGTGCTCTATGGAGCTAATTCTATGACGGGCTTTTAAATTGAGTTTTTGTTCGTATTAGCGCATATCTAAGGGAGACAACTCATTGATATCTATTATAAATACGCAGATGCCACGAAGAGTTATTAATGGGCCTTACATAGTTACATATATATCGGAATATTGTATTTATTTATTATGCCTGTGGAATAAGAGAAGGAACATAGGCCTAAAGATAGCATCGTACGAACATACGCCCACTCACATCGCTCCGCTCTTTGTGGCCGTACTTGCAGACCTTTGATCTCTTGCTATGTGAAGTAACTTTACGCTAGTGGGTTGGAGTCTAGCCAATCAGGTCGTTATTTATTTATTATCGAGCAATTTCATTGGCTGTAACCTGCATTTCATTTATATTTAGGACGTTTCGTTAACTTAGTGCAGATATCATAATCCCGATCAGGCGATCAGCTATAGCCGACGAGCAATCGGTGGAAACATAGGCAATCTCATTCGCTCCTCGTCACCTCTCTCCACCCTGGTGTATAAATGGGTACCAGTGTAAAAACTGGGGAAGTTACCAATAATAGACTGAAATAAAACCAGCCTGGATATGGCGTGAATGGGACCTGGAATCAAGGGCTCGATAGTCGCCAATCAAAACAACAACTTCTTTAGTGCATATATCATAGCTTGCGAGCAAGTTACTCGATACGGGAGCAGAGCGAGAGGGCGAGACCGTGCACTAGGACGACGAAAGACTGTAGATCTAAGGCCTGCTTTCCATGTGAGCTTTTCTGCTCGCGTGCTCTCACACACTTTTCTGCTCGCGGGTTTGTCCATTTCCATGCTGGCGAGTTTACCAGTGAATCCGGCTGTTTTCCTAACGCTGGCAAGCGAATGTCAGGCTCTAGTTCTACATAACTGTGATCAATTTGTGCTTTCCTACACACTACATGTGTCATGTCGCAAAAGTGCAAAGGCCAGGTTCTGAAGCTGAGCTTTCAAAAACAGGAGCAGTTAATTGATCTGGTAGAACAATATCTGCACCCAAAATCTGTGGTCTCTTTTTTGGTTTGTCAACTGCCTTAACTGCATCATATGAATGCGAGTTCTTTGTCTCTTGCGCACATTATACAAAAGAAAATGGCGGATGCATGGCATCATTATTATATTTGCATAGCGTTCAAAGTCAATATTGCAAAATAACCTACTTATAAGGCAACACGCATGCGAGCATGATCGACATACACAACACGCTCTTGTATCCACTGCATGGAGACGCTCCAATATAAATGGTTCTATCTAAATGCACTAGATCGACTTTGCTGGCAGAAAAGTCGCTCACTGAACGACGGGGTTTTCGGCGCGAGAGTTTCAGCGTGCTGAAACGCTCAAGTGGAACAGGTAGGTATACGCCCGTAAATGTTGGAAACGCTCTCAGTGCATGGCCCATTCCATTCGTGTTCTAGCGAGATCTCCTATAGTGGGGCGGATATGTAACAAATTTGAGGTAAGATGTTTCATTCTGGCAGAAAGCATGAAATTTGCCATATGGGTGGTTTAAGGTATGCTGAACATAATTAGATGCGGTGCCACGTGATTCTACCAAGGGAAACCATTCAAAATGGCGGATTCAAAATGGCCGCCTTCCCAGCGGAAAATCTGCATTACTCAAGTTCTAGATGGAGTAGAGGGCTGGAACTGATGTCAAATTAAGGGTTTCTTGGGTCACTGGTTATGATTTTACCCATTACAATTCTCTAAATAGATAAACATGCTGAAAAATATATTATTGTTGTTGTTGTTGTTGTTGTTGTTGTTGTTATGGTCGTCGTCGTCGTCGTCGTCGTCGTCGTCGTTGTTGTAACATTTGAACATTTGTAAATTAGTAGTATTATTGCTAAACCTTTGTACACACATGTTCCGGGCGGAACATTTTAGAAACAAGTTTTCGCTGCTCAAAACAATTGGTCTACACGTTTTCTCCAGTAAAAGTAATTGTATGCCAGCCCCTCGCTTCGCCAAGCATTATTTCGTTGCGGATTTCCATATAATTATTGTAGTTTCCTAAACTCATACTGACTATTTAAATATATCAGGAGAATACATAGCTGCATAGCAATCACGCAAACGCGTATTCTGCTCTGCTTATAGACAGAGACAATGGCCTATTATATTCTCGCAGCCTAGACGCGGCGTAATTGATTATGGCGTCATATAATTGAGTGCCAAATTGGATCCTTGCATAGGGCATCACGCCACATTGCTCATCAATCAACACCTTTCCAGTTTTAGCTACCACATCCATATTTAGGCTCGACCCACGCTTCGCCCTTGTTGCGATCGATCAATCGCTGAAAGCCCTGACTATGAATTTCCAGAAAACTATACAGATAAGCTATTGAATATTTTGAAACCAATTTGAGTGGGAGCTGTTGCGGCCATAGACAGAAACAGCGCCTAGTCAAATTAGCTTCAACAAATTCAACAGAATGTTTATTAAATAGTAAACACAGACAATTCGTACATCGAGTCGGACTATTAAGTGTTTAAGACGGACTAAGTCGAGTCATTTAAGCTGTAATTGAAATACGCCGTCCCAATGAAAGTTCAACATTTCATTAGCTGACTAAAACTGATAACAGTCTTCAACCATGTAACCGGAATGCCAATTTGACGTACTAGCAAGAAGAAGTCAGATGAACTAATAATGAAATGATTCAAAAAATGTATACAACGACCTTTTAATTTAAGATGGATTAATAGTTGTTGAAATTGTTTTGGCCGCATCTCGGGTTGTAATTTCTCAGGCGCTCTCCCTTTTCTCAACCGTACTCGTAATCCTCGTCTTGGAAAGGTAGAAGACATGAAAAAAGGACTTTGTTTGAAAATGGTCTGAGGATGGCTTTTGTTCCACGCCGTCGTCATTACCATCATGGTAAACGACCTGTTATCTTTTTTAAGGCCGTAGTGTTGGTGTAATGTGGCTCAAACATAGGAGTGCATGAACAGTATGGCAAGTCCGGGAGAGAGGGTACATCGCTGAGCGATTTGTCCAATAATGGCTATTTCTCGTTTTAGTTATGCCCGACCAATCTCTAGCTAAGTTCCGCGCACACCACGTTCGTGTTGGGATCGATCAATCCCTGAACTCCCTGACTATCAATTTCCAGAAAAGTATACAGGTAAGCTGTTGAATATTTTGAAGCTAATTTGACTGGGTGCTGTTGCTACCAAAGGCATGTTTAGTAAATATTAAAGATATACAATTCGTACAACAACGCTTAGTCCGTCACCAATTATGAGTTCGTGATGTACTTATCGACGTCATCGATTATGACGTCATCCTACACGTCACGTAGTTGATTATGACGTCATATAATGGATGCAATAACTGGAAAAGTCCATGAGGGTGTGTATGGAAATTGGATCCCCGGAGTGGCATTCTTATTGGTCATAAGGAATTTACAACCCTGATAAGGAAGTTAACCATTGAACCTGTACAGCAAAGATGCCAAATCTGGTGGGAATGCATACGCGAGAGTGGTTCCATGAGCTGTTGTGCAGTTGACTGCGCGTGCGTGAGCAGGTGTCCACCCTGACACGCGACGTCTGAGGAGGTACACAAATGTAGGAGGAAGAGCATAAGTTTCTGAGCAACTGCGAGCCATTCTATTTGCGTCCATTCACAATTAGTTGCTTGTGCGTCCACATTCATTTTCAGCTAGACATGACTGATAAATTCGGAGGCCAAAATAACTTGGTGACTTATATTACAGCAAGGTGAGCTTTCTTTTCTATTACTGAGTGTCTATTATTATAATATCAATGGAGATAATCACTACCATTTTAACTACATTTTAATTTGCAGGTGGGCATTGGGATTATAGCTGCAGAAACCCGTTTATCAGGTAGCTAGCATATATGCAATAATATTTGACAAAATATCAGTTCGAATTCCATCACAAGATTGATATTCCACATTATTGTTAACGGACTTTTCTGGTTTTAGCTATGCCCCGCCCATCTCTGGCTAAGCTACACCCACAACTCGCTCGTGCTGGGATTGATCGATCTCTGAACACCCTGACTATCAATTTTAAAACACCTACACAGGCACGCTGTTGAACATTTTGAAACTAATTTGACTGGCTGCTGTTGCTGCCTAAGGCAGCAACAACGCCCAGACAAATTGGTTTCAAAATATTCAACAGCATGTTTATTAAATAGCAAAGAATTACAAATACATACAGTTCATACAACGTGTCGGACTATTTGAGATTTGATGACGGTCTACATGGAACCCTTTGTGACGTAATGATTGCGACGTCATCATACATGCGCTGAGCTGATTATGACGTCATACGAGGTCAGGTGATGGATGGATACTCTGGAAAGGTGAACAAAACCAAAAGGTTGTATTTAAGCAGAAGTTGGCAGATGTCCGAATCAATCCATTAACGACATTTAAAATTATTCTATTCCCTAATTTTAGCCACTTTTTTCATCATACTGTAGTGAAATATGGGCAACTTGCTATTCATATTGCATACACGCTAACAACGTCATGCAGCTAGGTGACAAGTTCCAAGTCGAAAATCTCTCCATGAACTCTTGTAAATACTTACTCAGTGTCATTAGAAAACGTGGTTAGACGTGAACTTGGATGAAGTATATGAGAGTGGGATGGGGAGTTGGGGTAGGGGTGTGTGTTTAACAAGTCAAATGTATTATGTTAATTACATATTATTATTGTATTCCTTGTAAATGTGTACCCTGTACTTATATATTGCATTACTGTCTCTGTATTCTGACTCTGTTGAACTTATCTTTTGTAAAATGGATACTATTGTATTTTGTATATGTACAAGTACATATATATATATTGCTCATGGTCTAGACTGAGAGTCTGTGATGTAGGCTATAGACCGTTGGGAAAGCAAATGATTTTAAGATGGCATACTGCTGTTGTATTCTAAACACGTTTTCTTATTTAGCTATGCCCGCACCTGGTGGTTAGAAAATGAAATAAATCGAAAGATTTGATGATGTTCTCATCGGTATCGTGTGGTATTTTCTGTGTGAGAATGGAGGGAGTGAATCTGTCAATCAAATATCTGACATCATAATCAAAATTCATCGCCTGGTAGCTCACGCCCTACTCAAATGACGTCCAATACTGGCAAAGTTTAGACACAAAGCGCCTGAATCCTATGTCTTTGTGGGGAATTTATTTCCCCCCATGTATGCCACATTCTGGCCTGGGTATAAATAAATTGAATTGAATTGAAAAATATAATTTAATACAGATTTTTTGAAATTAATCTCAATGGTAGCTGTTATTGCTATATACCGCAACATCTCCCAGTTAACCAGTTTTAGCTATGCCCCGCCCCATAGACGATTCCACGGGGTGGGGTGGGGTGGGGGGCACGATAGGGTACGTGCACACACACACACACACACATACGCACGCACGTACGCACGCACGCACGCACGCACGCACGCACGCACGCACGCACGCACGCACGCACGCACGCACGCACGCACGCACGCACGCACGCACGCACGCACGCACGCACTCACGCACGCACGCACGCACGCACACACGCTCACACACACCACAAGCTAACCTGCCGCCTCACATATAATGTATTATGTATGACTTATCCATATAAAACATGCAATAAGCTTGCCGACATCCACCACCTTCGCCAGTATGGTATTTAATAGCATGTATCACGATTATCACATTCATTTGTTAATTTAGTCAAGTGCTGTGAAAATCTGTATCACTGAAAAGATTCGTTCCAGAAATAGCAAAAAAAGAAAACATCGGCGACATCGTTGTGTATTATGAGTGAATTCCTAAAACCACAATGGGCCTTTCCAGTTTATCCATCCATCATATAATGTCATAATCAACTATGTGACATGTATGATGACGTCATAATCAATGATGTCGTGAATGACGGAGTGATTGTGATTCCGGCAATTCAGGGATCACAGTGATGAAATCGATTCAAACGCGCCTACAAAGGCATCCTCCCGCTGTCAAAGGGTTAATCTTACGTTGCGTTATAACTTCGAATTAATTTTTTCACTAAAATGAATGTATCTCGATATAGATTTGCGCCAATGTTAATTCTGTAATTCTATAAACGGTTACTTATGCAGGATGATATTGTGCGATTGGTAGACTGTAATGATAGCTGACGTCAATAGTGCCTGGCGCCACAGAAAGAGTCCAAGCGGAAATCGCGCAAGACAGTACTAGGTAGTACAATCCGGCAGTTGGCCTATAGAGCATTTTGGCGCACTATTAGGCCTATTCCGCCGGTATGGTGAGCGTGTAGTGAGTCGTGTGCTCAGGATGAGCTGTATGAATGAACTGATGCTTTTTACGGCTGGAAGGAAAGAAGGGCTTGGGACAGCCATTTTTGGGATAGCCATTTTTAAGAGAATAAGATGTTATGGCAATCAAAACCGCGGGAAGCAGACAGTAGAGGTGGGACAAAAGAGCATCTTTTGTCAAACCTTTTTCCTTTGTTCTCTCCTTTGTTATTTTGACACCTTTTTTCATTTGATGTCTGCCGCCTTTTGTGTCGGTTTTTCCTTTGAAGCGTCCATATCTCCGCCATTCTGATTGGATGTTAGATGTAGAGGGTGGTCATAAGACCCTCCCCCTCATTAAATCACGTGACTCCTGCCATCCAATCAGGTGAGCTTAAGGGTAGTAGCAAAATGATGATTGGCAATGGTAATTAGCGTAATGATGATTGACAAGGGCTAATGCATTGTGTAAGGATGATTGACAAGTAACATGTCAGGACTCGTCTTTTCCGGACTCTGGGAACTCATTCGATCGTGAAACCCCATCCCATCATTAAATCACATGACTCCTATCATCCAATCTGGTGAGCTTAAGGGTAATTAGCGTAGTGCTGATTGATAAGGGTTAATGTATTGCATATGGATAGTTGACCGGATACAGGTCTGGATTCGTCTTTTCCGGACTCTGGGAATGCATTCAATCATGAAGACCCACCCACTCGTTAAATCTCGTGACTCCAGGTCTTACATCATAAGCAGTAACATCGTCCAGTCAAATTAGTTCCAAATATTCAACAGCTTACCCGTATTGTTTTCTGGAAATTGCTAGTCAGTGAATTCAGAGATTGATCAATCCCAATACACTCGTGGTGTGGGTGGAGCTTAGCTAGAGATAGGCGGGACATAGCTAAAAATGGAAAGGTTCCGGTCTATCCCAAACATTAACCGCTTTCCTGTTTGCATACCCTGAAATTGTGATAAGGAGATTTTGTCCATGAAAAGGTCTAAGAGCTCTACCCCAGCATTTTATATCTCAAACTTCCACATACTTCATGTACCGATCGTCTCCCCCTCCCCCTCCCCTCCCCTTCCGACCCTGCCCTCCATCCCCTTCCCCCTCCCCCCTCTCTCTCTCTCTCACTCTCCCTCGCACACAAGCAAGTGGGCAGTTCAATTTGGTTTTAGAGGCTGGCTTATAATAAAACATTCTAGTCTTCAAACATTTGTAGATCTATATATATCTATGTAAATACATCAACCTGATAGTTGTCATTGCGTGCCCGCTCCACGGGCACGCTTCTATTTATTGCTGTCTAGAATTGCCTATAGGCACGGCCATTTCGCGCAGGGGATTGTGGGGATGTGTCTCGCGAGATCTTCATCGGTACGAGATCTAATAATTTTCGGCGCGAAGAAACGGCTCTATTTTTTAGATTGCTGGATATCTCATAATTATTATCTTCATGCGCGTGATTCATGGCGAGTTCTCTTATTTGTTCTGGTCCGACTGTAATAGAGTTTGCGCGGCGATGACCGCTTAATTATTTTAATAAACAGCCAACGGAACTCCAAATAACTACTCTACATACGTACTCTTCTTTTGCGGGAGGACTGCTTACAAAACATGTTTATCATTCCTTCTGCAGATGAAATACTCAAGCACATGCCCACACGCGTCGTCTCTTATATATCCACTTTAGCACTCAAGCTTCAAACTGACCACAAATGGCTTCTTGCGGTGATCGTGAGACATGTCCATTTGCATTAGCTACTCGCCGGAGAACTTGTTTTGAAAGTTTACCACTGGAATAACTGGTTGGATAACCGATCCTATAATTCCAGTAGTAAATTGCAAAAGAAAAACCACAATGGTCTCTTGGACGGCAATTAGACATAGGACATTTTCTACGATAATGGATTTTTCTGATCTGTTTCTGCAGTATATGACGTCATAATTATTTAGGTCAGATGTAGCTGGATGTCACAATCAAAATGTGTAATGAATGACGTATCTAGCTCCACCAGGAACATTGAATAGCCAGTCAAGTATGCGAATTGCACGTCTTTACTATTTAATCAACATGCTGTTGAATATTTTGAAACTAATTTGACTAGACGCTGTTCGAATTGTATGTCTTTGCCATTTATTCACCAGTCATTTTCTATGATAATGGCTGGATTCGATCTGCAGCTGAATGATATGACGTCATAATGAATTACGCATATATAGGCTGACGTCACAATCCAAAATGTGTAAATGAATGGCGTATCGAGCTCAGTCATGAACATTGAATAGTCTGGCAAGTGTACGAATTGTATGTCTTTACTGTTTAATCAACATTGTGTCGAATATTTTGAAACTAATTTGACCTGGCGCTGTTGCGGCCAGAGGCAGCAAACCTTTAAATGCACCCAGTCAAATTAGTTTCAAAATAGTCAACACCTTACCTGTATAGTTTTCTGGAAATTGATAGTCAAGAAGCTCAGAGATTCATCGATACCAACACGAGCGCAGTATTAATGTATTAATAAACCACCCGGATTCAGTGACCGATTGACTAATGTTAGGCATATGGAAGTCATTTCAAGCAACCGCCACCAAGATGTGACTTACTTGGGCACAATTGTGTGTTTTTCTAACAAAATCCTTTAGAATGTTTAACACTGAAATTTCAATATCTCGGATAAAGACAACTATGCGAAAATCTTTTTAATACTTTGACTGGTAGCCCCCCCCCCCCCCCCCACCCTACCCACCAACCTGTTGCTATCATAGACCTGTATTAAGTATTGCAACGACAACGACTGTCCATGTAAGCCTATCATCTTCTCTTATTGTATTTTAACCTTTTCATGAGGAGGCAGCCAAAACCGGCCTATACAGTGATCTTGAGGATGTTAATTTGCAGGTCAGGAGAAGATAGTTTTTGACAATTCACCACTGAAATGACTGGCTCGATAATTGAGCCAGTCATTTCAATAGTAACTCTTCACAACAGTCGTCTATTGGCCTGCAAATAGGCACACAATAAGCAAATATATTTTTTATATTCTTGACTCAATTTAGGTAATACAGGGTTAATAAATTATGAGGACGACGATAATGTACCATTACTGTTT
Source organism: Chaetoderma sp. LZ-2023a (assembly GCA_034401795.1). NCBI lineage: Eukaryota > Metazoa > Mollusca > Caudofoveata > Chaetodermatida > Chaetodermatidae > Chaetoderma > Chaetoderma sp. LZ-2023a. Next base: position 45,448,411 of record CM067364.1, read on the forward strand.
AACCTTTCCCGTATTGTATTATATTATGAGTCACATTCGTTGCATTCGAGATAGGGTAAAGATTACAGACTTGTCACAGACAGTCTTGAGGCGTACTATGTGTGTGGAGAATTTCAAAAGAAAAACATGCATAATAATATTGTAGAGGGCGGAAAAGTAGACAGAGTTCGCTAACAATAATGGATCCATCTAAAAATAAAGGCTTGGCTTCTTCGAATATACACCGCTAATATTTCCGAAAAATGTAATGACGGGTCATCTTCTTATGTTATCACAACGACTAGGCTGTTACATAGACTCAACTTCGGATACCAGACAGACCGGGACCCAGTCTATTTCCGTAGCGGACTGTAAAAGCAACACTGTGGATGGTGAAATCACTACGTCAATAGCTACTCAATAGGCCCCTACATACGAGATACATTTCTCGATCTCGTATGGAAAGAGAACTCGCGGGATACGAATGAATAATGGATGTGTGATTATCAGTAGTATCCTTTTGTCTTTAATCCATCCGTGGGAATAAATCCATGTAGGGTCAATGCAATTATGTAGCAGTATTGATAAACTACCAATGTTCCAAATTTCCAGTCAAAACTGCTGTCAATAATATTGTAGCAGATTGTTGAATACAGAAATCAACCGAAAGTGTAGGCCTATGCATGTTCTAAGTTAAGAACGTCTAAAGGAAACTCGGCCACAGAATTTCAACCATATAGTTAGATAGGTATATCAATACGCTAGTGAGGTAATGGATTGAGGTTAAAAATACAAGGAAGTAATTTCGTAGTGCACAATTTCATACCGAAAATTTGCTAAATCTCCGGTGATTCACAGTTTTCAGTGTCCCATTGTCTGTAGTATGTTTAGCCCGATAATTTCACCTACATAGTCTTGAGCCTTGATATACTAGGTTATATTCCGAATCTAACAAATTCTAGATGAAATAATTTTATTAGGCAAAAAGTGGCTTAAATGTTGGGTTTTTTCGTGCTTTTCGGTGCCCTACTGTCTGTATGTAATATGGTCGGCTGCAGAACTCACATAGATGTAGAGGGATTTGAATACGATAGTTACATTGGGAATTTTTAAAAATTTGACAGTGAAGTAATTTCGTAGTATGCGATTTCATCGCGTAAATTCGTTCCAATTTTGGCAGATCTGTGGGTTTTCAATGCCCTACTATTATCTGTCTGCGATATGTTTGTCCACATAATTTCACCGATATGGTTAGTTATAATATGAACACGCCAATGAATCTTGAGTTTTCTACCACGTAATAATTTCGTAATATTCAATTTAGTAGCCACGGACAGTTGTCAAATGCCAACAATTTATTATATTCGGTATCATTCTGTTCTCGATTTGTAATAACTTTTTTAATATATGGATGTATATAACTCAATATGAGCCAGTGCTTTTGCACACTTCTACCATCAAGTAATCTCATCGTAGGTAGTTACATATTCGCCGTATGGCCCCATTGTAATATGGTTGGTTCACACTCACCACATTCAGATAGGTGTCGGTATGTCCTGGCATATCGCTCATAATGGGTTCGGCCCCAGAATGTCACCCATATGTTTGGATAGGTATAGGCATACTCTTACGGAGTGGTGAGATTTAAAACTATCTAACGTGAAATAATTTTGGCTCAAATTTAGGCCGATTTACGGTTTTTGTTGCACCCAGTCAAATTAGTTTCAAAATAGTCATCAGCTTACCTGTATAGTTACCTTGAAATTGGAAGTCTGGGAATTCATTATTCAGCGTATATATATATAGGTAACTATACAGGTAAGCTGATGACGATTTTGAAACTAATTTGACCAATTTCAATAGAGGGATCAATTTTTAGGTATGCCACGCCTATTTCTAGCTAAGTTCCACCCCTTTTTGCGTGTTGGAATCGATGTAAGTCCGTGTTCACGCTTAACACGAGAAAGTTAATGCGGAGTAACGCTGTAGCAACAGCGGCCAGTCAAATTAGTTGCAAAATCTTCAGCAGGATGTTTATTAAATAAAAAGGGTATACAATTTGTACAACTTGTCATACTATTAAGCGTTTGTGAAGGATTATATCGCGGCATTCATGACGTAATTGATTATGACGTCGGTCTAAATGTGGCGTAGTTGGTTATAGAACTGTATTTATATATATATATACACCTGTGCAAAAGTTAAGCACCACCCTATTTTTACGCACATGCGAGGGTATATTCATGTGCTATGAAGAAAGCAATAGCATAAACATTTATGTACCCATCCATCTTAGTGCAAGAGGTAATAATGCAACTAGAGGAATGCTGATTATGATGGTGGTGAAACACTATGTTTTTGTTTGAACTTGAAAACGAGGCCTGAATATGGTTACGTTGACACAACTGACAACTATTGCCCTACAGTTGACACACGTGGCTAGATTGTCATTAATGGTGTCTGAAAACGAAGTTTAACATCTGTGCACGAGTTTGAGACTGTCATTATTAATACCGGGTATATCCACCTTGTGCCTGGATGCCGGCCTGGACACGACGTCTCATGCTGGTCACCAACCGACTGATACGCCATTGTGGTATTCGTTGCCATTCAAGATGGAGTGCGTCTGTTAATTCCTGTAGGTTCTGCACAGGAGGATCCCTCCTTCTCACCATGTTTCCCAGAATGTCCCAGATATGCTCAATAGGGTTCATGTCAGGGCTCCTTGCTGGCCATGGTAGGGTTTCGATGGCATTCTGGCGGAGGTATTCATGCACAGCTCTAGCACGATGTGGTCGGGCGTTGTCATCCATGAATATAGGGTGGGTCCCAGGTGCATGATTTACAAAATGAGGGACCACAACTCTATCCAGTATGGAATCTTGATATCTTTGTCCATTTAGTGTTCCAGGTACAGTCAACAGATCCAGCTTACAATCAAATGAGATGCACCCCCCCCCCCCCCCATATCATAACGGAACCTCCACCAAATGGAACTTCTTCCATGATGTTACGTTGGTCGTACGCCGTGCGTCTGGACCTCCATACACGAGTTCGACCATCTGTGGCATGAAGCAGGAACCGACTTTCATCGGAACAGTGTACCCGTCTCCAGGATCTCATGTTCCAGTGTCTTCTTTCGTTGCACCACCTCAGACGCTCCTCTTTGTGGTGTGCAGTGAGGAGAGGACGTCTGACAGGTCTCCTAGCTTTCATGCCAGCAGCATACAGTCTCCTTTTGACGGTATACATTGACACTCTATTGCGCGTTTCCCATTGCTGGCTGAGCACTCTGCTGTTGGTGAATGGAGATCTCCTAACAAGGCGTACTAGGGCTCGATCATCACGGGCAGTAGTCTTCTTCGGTCTTCCAGATCTAGGCCTGTCCTTCACCTCGTTAGTTTGCCCATGTTTTGCAATCAAACGACTGATTACAGTATGGTTAATGTTCAGCTGTCTGCCAATCTCTCTGCATGACATACCAGTGGTATGCATGCCTATGATTTGCCATTTCACACGATCACTTAACCTTCGTCTTGCCATAGCGGTTCACAATCAAGAGCTAATTCTCTCTGTACAAATAAACCACGGTCATGAACACAAAATTCCTAATCTTGTCGCCTAAATCTGTATGTAATGTTCTACACCTCAAACTGGACTTTTACATAACTGAACACGTGTGCTGTTTCCCGCCACGCACGGACATCAAGCGGCGTGAAGTCATGCATGCATGTGCATTTCGTACTTGGAATTATGTCAGCTAACGCGGGGACAAAAAGTATGGCAGCCTAGTTGTACCATCATGTTTCTACGTTCTATTGTTTTTGCTGGTGCTTAACCTTTGCACAGGTGTATAGTATACCATATATATGGTATATATATATGGTATATATATATATATGGTATATATATATATATGGTATATATATATATATGGTATATATATATATATATATATATATATATATATATATATATATATATATATATATATATATATATATATATATATATATATATGGTACATATATATATATATATATATATATATATATATATATATATATATAAATATATATATATATATATATATATGGTATATATATATATATATGGATATATATATATATATATATATATATATATATATATATATATATATATATATATATATATATATATATATATATATATATATATATATATATATATATATATATATATATATATATATATATGGTATATATATATATATATATATATATATATATATATATATATATATATATATATATATATATATATATGGTATATATATATATATATATATATATATATATATATATATATATATATATATATATATATATATATATATATATATATATATATATATATGGTATATATATATATGGTATATATATATATATGGTATATATATATATGATATATATATATATATATATATATATATATATATATATATATATATATATATATATATATATATATATATATATATATATATATATATATATATATATATATATATATATATATATATATATATATATATATATAGTATATATATATATATAGTATATATATATATATATATATATATATATATAGTATATATATATATATATAGCATATATATATATATAGTATATATATATATATATAGTATATATATATATATAGTATATATATATATATAGTATATATAGATATATAGATATATAGATATATAGATATATATATATATATATATATATATATATATATATATATATATATATATATATATATATATATATATATATATATATATATATTATATGTATATATGTATATATGTATATATATATATGATTCCAACACGCAAAAAAGGGGTGGAACTTAGCTAGAAATAGGCGTGGCATACCTAGAAATTGATCCCTCTATTGAAATTGGCATGAAATTAGTATATATATATATATATAGTATATATAGATATATAGATATATAGATATATAGATATATAGATATATATATATATATATATATATATATATATATATATATATATTATATGTATATATGTATATATGTATATATATATATATGATTCCAACACGCAAAAAAGGGGTGGAACTTAGCTAGAAATAGGCGTGGCATACCTAGAAATTGATCCCTCTATTGAAATATATAGTATATATATGCTACAACGAAAACAAATCATGTGACTGCTCCATCTCGACAATTCTCACCATGTGTAAAAGTGGGACTTTGGAACGCCCAGTCGTGTAGAAATAAATGTATCGCGACTCTTGAAATGATTGTCGATGAAAAACTTGACATATTGGTTTTAACAGAGTCGTGGCTACAGAAATCTGGTGACGAATCAAAGATCGCGTCAATCACTCCAGACGGTTATGTTCTCAAGCAGCGCCCTCGATCATCACGCGGAGGTGGCATAGCCATTATCTATAAAGACAATCTAAAGATCAAAATCTGCAGTGACACGGTGGCAGAGTATCAGTCATTTGAGTCATTTGAATACATACTTACACACGGTCAGTTATCAACCCGCTTCCTATGTTTGTATCGGCCACCTTCTTCGAAAAGGAACAAACTCACTAGTACACTATTCCAGAGCGAAATATCCACTCTGATGGACATCGTCTGTGTCAAAAATGGTAATCTAGTTATCCTTGGTGATATAAATGTTCATTTTGATGACAAGGACCATTTTGAAACTAAAAAGATGCTTAAGCTATTGTCAATTCATGGCTGTCGGCAACACGTCAACGAGCCCACTCATAAGAATGGGCACATTATTGACTGGGTAGTAAGCCGAGAATCTGATAATGGTGTACAGAATGCATTAGTGAAGGACCTCCAAATGTCCGATCATCAGTTAGTAATCGTTAATCTCAGTACTATTAAGGCATCTCTACCTGTCGTATCCATACCCTGTAGAAACCTCAAGAAAATTGACATGTCTGCTTTCCGTCACGACCTTGAGTGCTCTGTATTGATAACATCGCCACCACCTGACTGTGAACGTCTTGCTAACCTTTATAACACAGAACTAGTACGTCTTCTAGACGTGCATGCTCCTGAGAAGTTAAAAACAATTCCTCAGAGACAACAGTCGCATTGGCTTTTTACACCCGAGGTTGCAATAGCCAAATCAAACAGACGAAAGGCGGAGAGACGATGGAGGAAATCAAATCTAGAAGTACATCGTCAGATTTATGTTGATGCGAGAAACATCGTCACTAAGACTGTTGCGAGTGCTAAACAATCCTTTTTTAATGATAAGATTCTAGAAAGCAAGTCTAACCCTAAGGAATTGTACAATACAATGTTTGCCTTATTGGGTAAGAAAAGAGATTGTTCTCTACCACATGGTGATGATCCTACAATGATCGCCCGCTCATTTTCTGACTTCTTTCATGACAAGATCGAGGATATCCGTACACAATTGCAACAGTCAAATGATTCAGCTGCGTTTCTCTCCAATCAAACCATGTTCACTCATAAAACTTTTGACAATTTCACTTCATTTTCTGAAAGCGATATAATGGCTCTTTTAAAGGAATTAAAACCAACATTTTGTACTCTCGATCCCATTCCTACGAAAATCGTGCTTGAAAACATCGACATCTTGCTCCCAACAATAACTATGCTGGTTAATTCCAGCTTAGAATCTGGCCTCATGCCAATGACATTTAAGCGGGCAGTTGTCAAACCACTGTTGAAGAAGTCTGGCCTAGACGAAGATACTCTAAAAAACTATAGACCTGTCTCGAACCTGCCTTTTATGTCTAAGCTAATCGAGAAGGCGGTGTTCAAAAGATTATCAGCTCATGTAAGTGACAATGCGTTATATGAACCGTTTCAGTCAGCGTACCGTCAGCGTCATAGCACGGAGACTGCTCTATTATGCGTCCTCAATAATATTCGAGAGGCGGTAGACAGAGGAAATGTGTCATTGTTGCTACTCCTTGACCTCAGTGCCGCATTTGATACGATAGACCATCATTTACTTATGTCACAATTGAGTAGTGTATTTGGTTTACAAGGCACTGTCTGGAACTGGTTTCACTCATATTTATCCGATAGACACCAGTCTGTATATATTAACGGCACACTTTCAGAACCAGTCAACCTCGTGTGTGGTGTGCCTCAGGGGTCTATTCTAGGTCCGGTGTTATTTACACTCTACACACAACCACTTGGATCGGTTATTGATCAGCACAACATTATGCGTCACTTCTATGCTGATGACACACAGCTTGTCATTAGTTTTGAACCTTCAACATGTACTGCACGCTTAGCAACAAGTCAGCTCAATATGTGTTATATAGACATTAAAGAGTGGATGACTACAAACATGCTGAAACTTAACGATGAAAAGACTGAAGCTCTGTTAGTCGGGCCAGCAAACCGACGTGCTAAGACTGACCTATGTGACATCACAGCTGGAAATAGTCAAATAAAGCTGTCAACTGTCGTAAAGGATCTTGGTGTATACTTAGACAATGAACTGACTATGGATAAACATGTTAGTTACATCTGCAAAGTCTGCTATTTTCAATTGCGCAATATCGGCAGCATCAGGCGCTATATCACAAAAGAGGCCGCGATCATGCTAGTACGAGCATTGATAACGTCGCGCCTGGATTATTGTAATAGCCTCCTGATTGGCGCCTCAAAAGAACTTATTCAGCGACTTCAGGTAGTCCAGAACACTGCAGCGAGAATCATATCCCTGTGTGCCAAGCGAGAACACATTACTCCGGTCCTACATGATTTGCACTGGCTCCCCATTGTGCAAAGAATAACTTTTAAGACACTATGTCTGACATACCAATGTGTATCTGGCACAGCACCAGCCTATCTCTCTGACCTTGTACAACCTTACATTCCTGGTCGCTCTCTCAGATCTGCAAATCTAAATCTACTAAAAGTACCTAAGGTCAACTCTAAAACATATGGCCATAAAACTTTCTCTTTCACTGCAGCTACCGAATGGAATAACTTACCAAATGAAATTAGAAACTCATCAACTTTAGAAATCTTTAAATCCAATCTTAAATTCTATTTATTTCAAATAGCATATCCATAGAATACTTACGCGCGTTAGCGCTTAGAGCATGCAGTTGCATGGATTAAGCGCTCTAAAAATGTACTATTATTATTAAATTGGCATGAGCAAATTGAGCATTACAGGACTAATACCACTTGTTAATGCGTGGTCCACACAATATGGACCACTTGTATTAAGAGAGCACCCGTATTTATAGGTCACATATTTTAACAAGGCCAATCATAGATTGTGGACCCTTGCCATCCCGAACTCACGTAGACCCGAATACAATACACTCATCCTCTGACCGGGCTAGGGTAATTAATACCACTTGCTAATGGGCCTTTTCAGGTTGTCTATCCATCATATTACGTTATATGACGTCGTAATTAATTAAGTGACGCGTAGGATAACGTCATAATAATGACGTCATGACTGATTCGATTTAGTCCATCTTAAATGCTTAATAATCTGACACGTTGTACGAATTGTATGTTTTTGTTATTTAATAAAAATGCTGTTGAGTATTTTGAAAGTAATTTGACTGGGGGCTGTTGCTGCCATATGAAGCAACAGGACCCAGTCAATTTAGTGTCAAAATATTCCACGGCTTACCTGTATAGTTTTCTTGAAATTTATTGTCTAGAAGTTCAAAAATCCATCGATCCCAACTCGAGAGTAGTATGGGTGGAGTTTAGCTAGAGATGGGCGGGGCATAGCTAAACTGGACATGTTCATTGTGTTAATAAACCACCACAGTTTTCGGGGCCCTATTGTCTGTAGTATGTTCAACCCCATAATTTATCCCACATAGACTTGAGCTTTAGTATCCTAGTTCCGAATCTAACAAATTCTAGATGAAGTAATTTTAATACGCAAAATTAAGCTTAAATGATGGTGTATTCGTGGTTTTCTGTGTCCTACTTTCCGTAATATGGTCGATTCCAGACACCTCGCTCACATAGACGTATAGGAGTTTGAATATGCTAGTTACATTGGGAATTTAAAAGAATTCAAACGTGAAGTATTTTCGTAGTATGCGATTTTATCGCATAAATTTGTTCCAATGTTGGCAGGTCTGCGGTTTTCAATACCCTACCGTCTGCAATATGTGTGGCTACATAATTTCACCCATATGATTGGATAGGGATATGAATACGCTAATGAATCTGGAGATTTCTACCACGTAGTAATTTCGTAATATTGAATTTAGTAGCCACGGACAGTTGCAAATGCCAACAATTTACTATATTCAGTATTAGAATCTCAGTTCTCGGTTTGTAATCATTTTTTTTACATATAGCTGTATATAACTGAATATGTGCTACTGCTTTTGCACGATTCTACCATCAAGTAATTTGGTAATATGTAGTTACATATTCGCCATATGGCCCCATTGTAATATGGTTGGTTCACATTCACCACATTCAGATAGGTGTTGATATGTCCTGACATATCGCTCATAATGGGTTCGGCGCAGAATATCACCCATATGTTTAGATAGGTATAGGCATAAGCTTACGATGTAGTGAGATTTAAACATTTTGTAACGTAAATAAGCTCAAACTTAGGCTAATTCATGGTTTTCATTGCAATACGTTCACCCCTAGAATCTCACCCACAAATACTTATAGAAAATATGCTAGTTGTATTCCGAATTTGAAAAAATTCTACAGGAACGTAATTTCATAGTATACAATTCCATACCGAAAATTGGCGCAAATTCTGTCAGATCAACGATTTTCTGTCTTGGCGCGCTGGTTCAGTGGAAAGATGCGTGGTTGCTGATGCCATGCGGAGTTGCAGTATGACGGTTTGATCCTCAACCGGGGAGATGGTGATCAACATATTAAACTAATGGGTGCATGACTTTCGGCTGGTTAGATTGTGGAAATTGAAGCCGCACGTTGCCAGTGCATCAATAAAATAAATACAAATACTGCCAGAGCCATGATGGAGTCAGAGTACAATAGGCTAAAAAAGACTAGGATTGAATCGTGGCAGATGCATCCACAGATAGTCCCATATGAATCGTCAGAGAGTGTCAGTATATCAGACATGTGAAAGCTGGTCAGCTAAACCTAGACTTTTTGTCTTGGCGCGGGGGTCCAGTGGAAAGATGTCTGGTTGCTGATGCCATGTGGAGTTGCAGTATGACGGTTCGATCCTTGAACGGGGAGATGGTGATCAACAAATTAAACTAATGGGTCCATGACTGTCGGCTGGTTAGCATGTGGAAATTAAAGATGCGCGTTGCCGGTGCATCAATAAAATAAATACTAATAAAGTATCAAAGGTTTAAAAAATGTTTACTATACCGTAATTTCGTCAAATGCAATTTAGTAGTGGCACACCATTGTCAAATTCCAATAATGTACTATAATCGGTACCCGAATATCTCTACATGCCTTGTAGCCAGTTTTCGAACATAAGGCCATGTAGAACTCACTATGTTCCCGTGCTGTGCGAAATATTGTCATAATTCTACCACCAAATATTTATTATAGTAATGTGAAAATATTTCTATATATCCCATATTATTAGCCGCATGTACTTGTAGAACCTAACTTATCAGGCTAATACCCTGACATTTGCACATATGGTCAACAAGATCGTCATCATTACAACAGTTGAGGCCGATTTTGGCTTTTTTGTCGCGCACAAATATTTGATTTAATAGTTTGTCACTGTTTCCAGTAAAGATATCGTTTAATAGGTGACATAGATACGATAGCTAAATGAAACAGATCACGATATCGTGGCTGTTTCCCACTGGGTCTTAAGTCAGAATGTTTTCTATTATATCATTTTCGTTGGCGAAAACTAGGTTCACGGAATTGGTTGTATCCTGGCCACTTAACTTTATTGAAAAGGTTATCTGTCGGTACAGATCGGGGTCCTGTATTGCATCAAAAGTATACTTGCTTTGTGCATTTCACTAGAATTGAAATTCACGATTCAGATCTGTAGTTTACAATGACCCTTTCCAGAGTAATGACGCCATATAACGTCCTAATCAGCTGAGCGGCCTGTATGATGACGTCATAATCATTGCGTCATAAATGATTATATACGGACCGTCTTTAACTCTTAAAAATCCGACAGGTTGTAAGAATTATGTCTATTACTATTTAATGAACATGCTGTTGAATATTTTGAAGCTAATTTGACTGGGCGCTATTGCTGCCAGAAACAGCACCCAGTCAAATTAGTTTCAAAATATTCAACAGCTTACAAGTATAGATTTCTGGAAATTGATAGTCACGGAGTTCAGAGACCGATCGATCCCAACATGAGCGAGGTGTGGGCAGAACTTAGCTAGAGGGGTGGGACATAGCTAAAAATGGAAAGGTCCATTGGGTTAGAGTTGTGGAGGGCCAGTCTACTCATTTAACAACTTTGACCTCAATAGTTTTCAAGGGTCAATATCTTCTATGGTTTAACTCATGATTGGTTGGTGCTAACTATTATGATTACATGAGTGCATGCCGTTCGTATGTTCGTGTACCCCTAGTAGCACCAGATTATATACCCATCAATCAATATCATATCCGTCAAATGATTTCATCATTTCAAATATCGTATAATAATCATAGATGTGTGGTGTAGTTCGGATCGACCGGACATGTACCGGCCGTACCAGCCAAGCTGGGTACGCGCCGCCCGTCCTGGATTCATTCCCTGAACACGCTCCTATGGGTAGAGCCATAACCGTATATGAGCCTATGAGAGAGGTCGAGTTATAAAAACGACTAAGTTCGTTAAAGCGCATAGTGCGCATGCGCACACTTAAATACTATTTTTGACAGAGCGCGTAGTTTACGACCAAACTAGGATGATGCTTTTAGTGTACCGAGATGGTACAATGTAATCCTTTTTAATCACCTGTTCTCGCCGAATCTGGTATAAATCAAGACCAGAATCCGACGGGCTTTCCAAATCTGTAAACCATTAAAAAAAATCGGTTAAGAAATGGCTGAGTTATCCACGGAATACCCCTTTTGATTATGTTCAAAATATTGCCGTGACGTCATAACCACGTGCACGCAGAACCTCTAGAATGTTCTAAAACATTTGACTGCGTTATTATTAGCTACGCGCTGATTGGCTGTTGCTCGACCGATGATTGGTTGGAGAATGCGCCTGTGACGTCACGAGTAGTATAAAAGGAGACGAGATCCAGAGCTCGAGAGCATCCTCGGCCAGGGGCCAAATAGGTTGGACCTGTGTCAGCTACAATCAGCACGACAGGCATTACGCAGATTACTTTGCTTTCTGTCGGTTTCTCTCCCGTAGCCAGCAGTAATCCACCCCACCCCACTAAAGCAATTTTGTAACTCCCGTTGCCTGCAGTAGCATTTTTGGAACTTTTTAGATATTGTTCACGAATATATCAAGAACTAATTCGGAACAGGAACTTGCGGTGAGGCCTTTTCCAGCCTGAAAATGTGATTCTACAGATGTAGAGGCAGCGATGTTCTTTGGTGGATGACTCGCCGGATCTGCCGGCCACGCCAACATGTGGTTATTTAACCGTCCCCTCATTGATGACGTGCAGGTTTATCTGAACTTTTCGACCGCAGCAAGTAAACTTTGCCCGGTACATCTTCAGAGCTAATTGACATACCCCGCACCGTTAAGCTTAGTTATGTATCTTCATCCGCATTTAACAACACCCGCTTATGATCTGGTTGTTGTCAACTTCTATCCGTACATCGGTGTACGGGAACTTTCGTCACAGCAGTAATGTTATTGTATCTCTTACTGATTACTCGTTAGACATTCTATATTATGATTACAGTCCCGAGTTCGATCCGCTTCCGTCATGAGCTGCTTGCGGGAATCCTGTTTGCGGAAACCAGCCTGTGGGAGCTTTCCAGCGTCCAGGGAATGCATCAACTCACGTCAACCTAAGAGTGACGTATCAATTTCAGTAACACGATACCCCAGGTTTAAGAATGGCTACCGATTATTCAAGTAACTACTTGACATTTTAATTATTCTGTTAATTATGTTTTTGATAACTATATCATATCTGTATACACTGTCCCGATGACTAAGAGGCACCGTAACGGTGTTAGGACCGCTAGTTATAATTTCTGTATCTGTTTATAGTTATTCTTATTTTCTGTAAGGTGTTTTTGCTAATCGCACCGTAGTAGGTTCCTTAACCTGTACTATAGATATATTATTCTGATCATTTCACACTGTATTGTTTGTTCTGGTTAGTTTAGTGGCCATCAGTTCATATGTTTTGTTTATTTGTAGAAAATATAGGACTGCAGTGCACGTAGGCAACACTGTCAGCAACATTTATATATGCAGCACGTTCTCCCGCCAGCAACAATTTTTCCCTGAGGTCGCTGTCCGTGCTAAAACTCTGTTTAGCCCGGCATGCTACCGACAAAAAACCTTTTCTATTCAGCTCGATAGGATAGGTTCAAATGATTAGAGACAATTTCTTCATTAGGAAACACTTAGTGTACGCCTCTTTTCCGGTAGTTGCGATAATTTAGCCCCACACTCCGGCAAGGTTGTGTACGATTGGCCAAAATACCTAAAGGACCTCATATTTCTAAGTTATTGTCTCGCTTCATGTTCCACTAAGCCTTATTATGGCTTGTTAATTGTTTGGATGTCCCTATCCGCACCGTGGGCTAATCCGACCCTGGGAAACTATCGGGCTTTCCGAGCGGTGATGGCCAGGGTGTGGTGTCACACACATTTCCCATGTATCTTCGGATACTCAGTAGTTAGCACCTTTGCCAATGTAGGAAAGCACTGCGAAAATATGTCTTAATTATTATTTTCTTTAATTTGCTGAACAATGCTGGGCAACTTGTGTTTAAACCTAACGACAGGTTAAAAAGTTAGTTCCATAGGACCTGGTGATGGGCGAGATGCGCATCCCCACCGAATTCCGTAACAATGTCTGGGCATGATATTCAGATCTGCCACGCCCTCACGGGAATGACATTTACGGTGGGTGTTCGTCTCTTTTACCCCCACCATAACGATAGATTAGTTGCCTAAAAATACTTTTGTGAAAAGTAACCAAATCCTGTGGCATTTTATGTGGTTACGGAGCGAGATGTCCGGATTCTTATCCAGTTCGGAGATCTTACTAAGTAACATGTATGCACGCTGTCTTCAGTGTTGATGTCTTAGGGCATCTGTTCTAATGACAGCCGTATCTAAAAGCTAGGTAGACGCCAGCCATTTGCGGCCTAAAATAATTCTTGTCTTTAAAAACTAAATATTGGGTTAAGCATAGAAGAGCCGCATAAATAAAAGTGGCAACTACTAATTCAGCATACTGAGAATTACATAAGATGGTGACGTGTGAATCCTTCGGGAATCATTCATCCCGTCCTCACGTAAAACAGCACGCAACCTTATAGTCACAATCTCACTAGGTATGGTCTTTTCTTTACAGCATTTTGGTTAAATATTAGAGTGGGGCCCTTTTGACTACTACTCTTCTCCCGCTTTAAGCAGTGGCGACATTTTCCCGTGACAGAGGCCCACGCGAGGTACTTGGTTCTCACAAGGATTCAGTGACGACGGTCCACGCGAGGATAATACTCCTCACCCAAACTAGCACTAGTAGTGCCCGCGTGAGGCCTATGATTTTCTGTCACCACAAAGATACTTTTCTTTCCTTTCAGCTTAGAGGTATAATAGCTTATATTAAGTTAAATAGTTAAGTCTCGTGTATGGGAGCCTCCCTTGCGGGAATACCTCTGCGGACCTATGAGTCTGTGTGGTACCTCCGGGAGCCCCACATTTAAAAGTTCATCAGGATGTCTCTATGCCTTGTATTTTCGTATGCTCATTATTTTTATCTAGCATACTTGACGGTCTGTTTAGGTAAAACTATTGCATAGACTTATTTTAATTAGGTCACCAAATCAAATCTTGTAAGTCCATAGATCACGAAATTGCTATGGACAGGCATACTGGTGACACAAACTCTTGGGATGAGACTGTTGTGTTTAATGTTCGCGACGATGGTGGCACGGCCCCACCGGAACGAATGAGTTCCACCGGCCTTAGGAGCCGGTCTTTGTTACCCGTAGGGCAGTATCGTACAGGATCCATCACCCCGAAACCGGGAGCTAACCAGCGTCATCATTCGTCATGCACATCAGACACCAGAACTGCTCGACACTACTCCGCGAGCTACAGTGACATCATCATGGGTCATGATATGTTATGGTAACTGAAATAAGTAGTTTACTCATTCTATGACACTAGCCTTGTGATGCTATAGTCTAATATGCAGTTGTTACATAGCACATCACATACGGTCATATAGCATCATTGTGGGGAGAGAGATTAGAAGACGCAACGAGTGTCCAGATGATGACATCATCACCAATCAATATCTTCACACCTTACAGAGCATCATCGCCACCAGCTCTTCCTTCTCCACTGAGACCACCATCATCACAACCATCACCACCACCATCACCAAGATCATCACAACCACCATCACCACCACTATTACCAAGATCACCACAACCAACCGCAGCATGAATAATAATGACAAGGTCCATGACAGCGTCAACTTGAATGACAACAATTCACCTTTCCAGAGTAACCACCCAACACATGACGTCATAATGAACTGCGTGATGTGTACAATGACATCATAATGAATGACGCCATGAATGACGTCGATAAGTACGTCACGGACGCATATTTGAAGACGGTCTATGCGTTGTTGTACAAATTGTTTGCTTTTACTATTTAATAAATATTATGTTGAATACTTTGAAACTAATTTGACTGGGCGCTGCTGCTGCCATAGGCAGTAACAGCACGCAGTCAAATTAGTTACAAAACATTCAACAGCTTCCCTGTATAGTTTTCAGGAAATTGATAGCTAGCGCATTTGGGGAGCTATCAAACCCAACACGGCGAGGTGTGGGTGGAGCTTAGCTAGTGATGGGCGAGGCATATCTAAAAATGGAAAGGTCCATTAGAGTACTATTTGTAGTGTTTGTTTGTCAATCAAATTAAAATGCTGGTGTTTTAATTATACCCTACACCAAGGTGTACACACATTGACACAACGATTGAATACACTTCTGAGGAACAAATACTCTATTTTGTTAATATATGTTCAGGAGCCCTCTTTTGCTTTAAGTCGTCATTTTCTCGGCAATGTACCTTTCCAGTTCTTGCTATTCCCCGCCCATCCCTAGCTAAGCACACCACACTCGTGTTGGAATCGATCGATCCCTGAACTCCCTTACTATCAACTTCTAGTAAACTACACAGGTAAGCTGCTGAATATTTTGAAATTTATTTGACTGGGCGCTGCTGTTGCCTATGGCCATCTTAGACACTTAAGTTTTAATGTTTTAATTTAAAACCAATTGGACGGGTTGATGGGATAGATCCAATCAAAGCTCTAGGTGTAGTCACAGTTTAAAGATCCATCCTGAAAATCCCCATTCCTTCCATATGTGGCCATTTTCCATGTACTAGATCAAAGGTCAAAGCGCAATGTCACCTTTTAGGTGGACAGATATCTTCGTACCAAGGGTAAAATCTTACAAAAGTATAGTACTGATCCGACCAAAATTTGAGGTGTAGTCGCAGTTCAAAGATCAATGCTGAAAATCCCCAGACATTTCCTATGGGACTTTTTGCACACTCAAAGGTGGGTAGCTCGAAAACTGTTGAGCAAATCCAAAAGAAAAGCACCAATTCACGATTCCAGCCTGGCTAGGAGAACTTGCCCACGTTTGGAGTTGATCGGATGAAAATGGTAGGCGATACATTCCAAAGTTTTTAACCGAGAATAAGAACGAAAGAAAGAAAGAAAGAAAGAAAGACAGACAGAAAGAATGGAGGAATGAAAGAATAGAAAACTGGAAAATAAAAGAAAGAATGAAAGAAAGAAAGAAGGAAAGCAAGAAAGAAGAAGAAGAACGATCCAGTAGTATATAAATGGCAGAGATACATCACTTGGCTCCTAGAGTCGCCCCAACCCCACCCAACCCCAGCCCATCCCACCAGGGCGGCTCTCATAGGCCACTCAAAATCATAAATCACTTGGCTCCTAGAGCCAATATGAGGAATGGGCCGGCACCCAGGAACTACTCTTTTTCAAACACTATTCTCGCATCGACTCCACTGCAGGTGATAAATCAAGTGGCATGTTATTGCAGCCCCACCCGGGGCAGCTCTCAGAGGCCACTCTGAATCATGAATCTTAGAGCCACTGGCAATACAACTCCCATTGCGAACCACCCACTGCAGGAGGTAAATCAAATGATTTGCCATTTTCGCACCTGCCGCAGCCGCCCCCCCCCCCCCCCGGGAGGATCTCAGTGTCATAATCTTATAGCCACCACGAGGAATGGCAATAAAACTCCCATTGCGGACCACACACATCTGGACCACACCTCTGGAATTCGAGTTGTGTCTGATATTCTGGCGGCTCTCACCGTCTGTTCCAGGTGAGCCCTAAATGCAACTCGTGTTGTTTCTGATACGCTGTGTGGTCTTAGTCTCTGTTCCAGTTGATACAGAAATGCAAGTCGAGTTGTGTCTGATACTCTGTGTGGTCTTAGCATCTGTAAAAGGTGAGCCCTAAATGCAACTCGTGTTAATTCTGATAGTCTGTGTGGTCTTAGTCTCTGTTCCAGGTGATCCCGAAATGCTACTCGAGTTGTGACTGATACTCTGTGTAGTCTTAGCGTCTGTTCCAGGTGAGCCTGAAATGAGAATTCAGAGGTTCAGTCAGGAACTTCGTCAGCAACTTCGTCAGAAACTGAATTAACTTCGTAAGAAGCTTAGAGAACCTCGTCAGAACCTTGAGGAACTTCGTCAGCAACTTCAGAGATTCATTCAGGAACTTCGTCAGCAACTTCAGAGGTTCACTCAGAAATTTCAGCTTGCAAGCGATCATAAAACTGACCAGTATCTATAGATAGAGTCTGAATGTACTGTAGCATATGAAACCACCACAATCAATCGCTTAAACCGTGACATAAAACATCCTTATGGCAAAGATCTAATTGGCATATGTATATCCATAAGTCTAACGATATTAAACGGACGCTATCTAGGAGATTCACTAGGTAATTTCAACTACTTTAAGCACAATGGTACTAGTGTGGTTGATTAAGTCGTGGTTGGCGGTGACATTTTAGACAGAATCAATCTATTCCAGGTAAGTCCAGAAAACTATATCTCTGACCACTTCCCTATATACTTTAGACTCAAAACGGACAATATATTGTGTAAACGCAAACACCAAACAGCAGATGACAGCAAACCAATTCCACCCAAATTCTTGTAGGATTCAGATTATTCTATCAAATTCAACCGAGCTCTACATAGCCATGGAGTAGCTGGCCGACTAGCGCAATTTAAGGCAGAGGAATTTAACCCCTCTTGTGTCAACAGCGCTTCAAAGTGCTCAAAATACTACTTGATATATCTATTAAACATTTTGATGGTAAATATTTTTAAGACTATTTTTGTAAATTTACCACTGAATTTTGTTTTGATGGCTTGATGATTAAAGGGTTAGTGGTAAAGAAAAGTAAAGTTTTACTTAGCGAGTGTCTAGCTGCAGGCCGAGGGAAGAGTATTTTTGACAATTTACCACTAGAATTACGGGCTCGAGTCAGTCATTCTAGTGGTAAATATTCAATAATACTCTTCTCTCGGCCTTTCAATTTCTGAAGACCACTGCAACGTTGTTTTGGTAAGTTTGACCATTAAAGGGTTAAGCGGCGGGCATCTAAAATGCTTCAAGGGATTAAGACCCTCGGCTATGAAAACAGACTGAGAGTGCTCAACCTCTTCTCAATGAAATACCGGAGAACTCGATGAGACCTTATAGAAGCCTTCAAGCTCATGCCTAATATGTACAACGTTAACCAGTCCACCCTCTTTCAGGAGTAACACGTGGGCACAGCTACAAAATGAGAATAGATCGATGCAAAACGAATAGTCATAGCTCATCTTCATTGCAACTGGCCTGGCATAGTACATGCTTTGGTAGCATGATAATGGCGCCTTGGCCTACAGCATCGATGGGAAGGTGGCACATAAAAGCTGAACTGCTCGTGTGTGTGATGGGTTTTGAGATGATGTCACTTGCGTATTTGAAGAGTTTATTGCTCATGGTAGCAGGTCTGGATGCACGTCCCTTTTTTAAGCGCCATGAGTGCCTTATTAACTTTTGCTGTTTTAATTGGTGTTAATAATGGCCTGGGCTCTCCTGAGAACGAGTGCAAATGTTCATTCATCACTTGTATACCTAGTTATCAGTATACCTAGTTTAGTTGTTTTTAGAACTCCTATGGTGTTAGTAGCTTATGATTCCATACATTTCAGTATTTTAGTTAGGGCTTCATTTGGATAGGAGCTGATGTCGATGCTATCGGCTCACAGATGGCCTTTTCGTATAACATTTGAGTGTCAGTGTCACTGTTGGCCGTGGGTAGGTTGTAGGTAACTATACCCTCTTGTCTGGTATGACGTTTATACATTAGGTAGTGATGGATTATCTGAAGGCGTGTATCGATTAGTGCATGGTAAGAATTGAGGTCCGCATCTCCATATGAATGAGCATCCCGATGTAGGGGGTCTTTCGTCTGTAACTTCTGTTACTTCTGAGACAATGTAGTAGTAAAACTATCAGCAGAGCAGAAAGCGTTATGGCTGCACATCTATCAAAGTGGCCAAAGTGAAGATCACACCAAACTAGGGAATGCAATAACATTCTGTACCACATCAGTGAACACTTAAAAGATCTTGCCATTCAATAAGCAGATTCCCTGATACATGAAATCACCGCCATGGATGACTGTCACAAAATGTTTAGGGCAACTCCCTCCCTGAGAGGTACTCACTACACACCACCACACCCTGTACACAACTCTGAAGGACACTTTACTGGGACTGGACAGGGTTAAGCCGAGGCAATTCACGAACGGTTCAAGGAACAGTTCACTGACCATGATGGTGAGCATGGCAAGGACTGTTTTTCGTGGAGCACTGGTACTCCTTGCACCAACTAATGATTACTGACACCTTATCGGGACTGACCAGCATAGTCTGATGGCATGAGCAATGAACTATGGCAGGCTTATACTTGCTACTTTATAGAATTTTGAGATGATTAATACTGAAACTAGCCTTGTGCTTTATAGTAAAACACAAGTGCGCACTCAGGCAATACACCACGTTAGCGTTGCTAGCGTAATGGAGAAACTATTGGTGCCCACGCTCTACCACTGTGAAATGGTAGAGTGTGTGCTAGGCAACGCTAGGCACTAGTACTTCCCACCACAAAAGTGTGAATAGTCAACATCAATGCATAAACTCATAGTTTCACAGTCTTTTACAGACGTTTGGAGAATAGACGAAGTCTGTTAGCTTGCACAAGGAGTACCAGTGCGCCACGGAAAATGGTCTATGTCTGCACGAATTCGCAAGGAACTGATAGAATTTGTTGTTAGAAATAGATTAAGTCCGATATCTGGCGTCAGCAGTGTCTTAATGCTACGGAAATGATCTAAATTCGAATGGTAAATGCACAAGATTGTATATTAGCGTGAGCGCTGGCGCCACATGCCACCGATGTATGGGTAGTCGACATCATGTAGTAACGGTCCTATAGGGCATTGCTGGCACACTGTTGGGCCTATTCTGTCAGAATGGAAGAGCATGTTGTCAGTCGTGTGCTCAGTATGAGCCGTCAGTACAAACCATCATTTTCAGTTGTTACAGTTCCTTATAAAGGTTTGGTGACGTCATGGCCTCGGATGCATGCATCTTGGTTTGTAGAAACTAATTTTCTTAAGCATTCATTGATCAATATGGACTGCGCACGCTCTACAGGGTAATTCCTAGCCTGCTCCATGTCTTGGAATCGAGTCCGTAATTTGGCCTAATTAGGCCGGACTTGGCTGAGCACATTGTTTACTAAAACAATTCACCATATTGTATAAAATCTGTGTCATTTTGAAGAAAGTATATGACTTGTTATGCTTCTTTTTGAAGCAGGATTACTTTCATTCGTGTCCCCGAATATCTGAATTTATGTACTCATTAATGGTTTACACAAATTCAACAAAATCATTTCATATAAATTAGCTTTCTTGTGGATGCTAGCAGAACTCGCAGTAATTGAGTCCGCCAGATTAGCTTGTTTATAATCTGATTAAGAATCAAAGTAATTATCAGGCTACTCGAGGGTTATTATATGTATCTGAATACTGGTCAATATCCCACCACTTTTTCTGTATGTGTCTTTCCCGCACAAAGATCAAATCCAGCAACGAAGGGAGTCTGTAATGTACTGCAAGGCAGAATCCAGCATGGGCTTATATGTATCTGAATACTGGTCAGTAATCGACGAAAAGTGGTCATTCTTAAATTTAAACAGCCAGGAAATTTCATTTCTTAAGTTGCATTTTTAATTATCACTAATAGTATGCCTAGTCATAAACTGATTTTCAGAGATATACGGCGAAGTAATTGCAGGCAAAAATTAACATTGTACGCAAAAGTGTAAATGACACATTTTAGCCCTTAAAGGACCCTTCTTACATAAAAATGCCGGGAAATCTCTTTACATAAATTGCATCTCCCGCCCCCCCCCCACACTTCTAGTCCCTAGAAATATGAGTTTCATAAAATTACTTTTAGAGATGTACGCGCACTCATGCATGTGCACATACTAACACACGTCATTCTCTAACGTACTGCTGTTGCCCATTTTCCTGGGTGATTTCAACGAAACTATGCAGCCGCAAGGATTGAAATCATCGAGAGACCGTTGACTGCACGCATCGGTTTTACCTTGCTGCAGTCAAGATACACACAATTATTAATATGTGGATGTGATTTTCATGGGCTTCTTGAGGAACTTCATGAGCTTCTTGAGGAACTTTATGAGCTTCTTGAGGAACTTCATGAGCTTCTTGAGGAACTTTATGAGCTTCTTGAGGAACTTCATGAGCTTCTTGAGGAACTTCATGGGCTTCTTGAGGAACTTCATGAGCTTCTTGAGGAACTTCATGAGCTTCTTGAGGAACTTCATGAGCTTCTTGAGGAACTTCATGAGCTTCTTGAGGAACTTCCTGAGCTTCTTGAGGAACTTCATGGGCTTCTTGAGGAACTTCATGAGCTTCTTGAGGAACTTCATGAGCTTCTTGAGGAACTTCCTGAGCTTCTTGAGGAACTTCATGGGCTTCTTGAGGAACTTCATGAGCTTCTTGAGGAACTTCATGAGCTTTTTGAGGAACTTCATAAGCTTCTTGAGGACCTTGAGTACGTTTCTGAAACTCTATCGTATTGAGGATCAGATGCCATGACTCTCTTCTTCTGAAACTTCTCGCGTTCAGGGTCGAGGAACTTCGTCAGAAGCTGGAGGAACTTCTTTAGAAGCTTGAGCAGCTTCTTCAGAAGCTTGAGGAACTTCGTCAGAAGCTTGAGAATGTTTCTGAAACTCTATCCACTGAGGATCAGATGCTATGACTATCTTCTTCTGAAACTTCTCGCAGAAGTCCCACTGCATCCATGCCGTATTAGCATTTGACTTGAGAACAGATTTGATGAGGTAGTCCTGATAGTTCTCGGCGGAGAAATTTAGAAATACCTCCAGTAGTAGGGTCGGAGTCAAAATGATACCACCTCCCTCAACTGGCAGCTGTTCGGCGATCCGTGGTCCCCACCGCTCTCTCCCTCCCTGGGGCATAGGGTGGTTGAGACATGTGGTTGGTGTATGCCTCTAGATGGAGATGGGAGCTGCGGTTCTCCCGGACATGGAAGGCTGTGGCGAATATAAAACTCTCGTGCGAACCCACTGTCACAGAGAACCTCCTCAGGGTTACCGGCCAGTGGCCGGCCCCTCTCTCTCTCTATTCTGGCCAGTATCTTGAGGAGGGTTTTCTATCTATGGGATACTTTTGTACCTATCCTACTTATCCTGCCTATGTACCTATTCTACCTATCCTACCCCACCTATCACCTACCCTACCCTGTTGCTATTCCAGGCGGCTGGTGTGTGTCTGTGGTGCTTTGACCCCACACTGGGGTGGGGTGGGGGTGTGTGTGTCGCAGTGGGTCTTTATCTAACCTGGTCATATTACCCCGGCCCTAGTGTCTTACCTAGTTTCGAAATTTCAGGTAAGTTCTAGCGAGGTCTTTTGAGCGGATTTGAACCCCAGTCTGCAGCCTGGGAACACTATGCAATTCAAACTCTATCAACTCTATTGATAGACCCACCGGAACATCATTAAAATCTCTTTTTATCTCTGAGCTTGAGTTGTGAAATCGCTGTTACTGTATTATCTCGAAGTGACGTCAAGATCTAGAGTGAGTCGAGCGTGATAGTGCAGCAAATACATAACTTATCAGCTATTGCATGCATGGTCGAGATAGTTAATGCATTGTATTATAAATCTCGTTATGTGTTATTAGCAAATGGTACACTTTAAAATCGCAGGTTCAATCTCGTTATGTGTTATTAGCAAATGGTAAACATGTCTACAATTACTCTTTACCCATTACCGGAGAAGCATGTCATCACGTCAAGACCAACTCGCACAGTCACATAAAACCCATGATTGCAGACCACAGACCCTCAACTGGGCCAAAGTCAAGAATAGTAGTTTAGCTCACCTGCTATGCGTTAACACCCAATTAGACACAGCATCGATAATGGTATACCACGTGTGAATGCACAACCATACATTACGTGTAAACACTCAAACACTCAACTACATGTAAACGCTCATCTACAAACAATATTACACACAATGGGCTGGCCTGAAGATACTTGCATGATGTAGGCTGTGCGGTGTGACGAGAAAAAGTACCCAGGCCATTGCATGATATGGGCAACTATGCAGATCGAAATCTTGAGAGATGGAGAAGCTCAGGGATTCCAACATTCTGCTCATCAGTTCTACAAACATACCTTATGCGTCGCGGACAAACTCGTCAAGTATATGGATTAACGTGATGTGGATGCTGCTATCGAGTTGGGACAAGAGTGGGAACAAGAAATGCAGTGATCCCTCACCCCACCAACCTCTCAATGTGTGCACTACTCCCACGTATCACATCAGCTCGACCACATCTCACACAAAAACATAGTCTCCGTCGGTATCACATCGACACGACGGACCACCCACAGGTTTTTCCAGGTACTGAGCGCCTTGTGATCAACCAAACATAATAGGGTCTGAACGGCCACTTAGAGACAAGCATCTACTATCACATCGACACGACAGACCACCCACAGGTTTCAGGTATTGATCGCCTTGTGATCAACCACACATAATAGGGTCTGAACGCCCATTTAGAGACAGGCATCCACAGTGATATACACCAGGATTACTGTTGCACAGCTTCACGATGTATAAAGCAATTCAGCCTTAGAGTAGCCTCTAAGGCCAAGAAAGCCAACCTGTTCCAGATGATCGGACAGGCCCATGCCAAGGACTGGCAGAAGCGACTCTCCTGAGCAATGAAGATGGGAAGGTTTCCAGCACTTACCAAAGATGATCCTTAGAATCCCTACAAGAAAGCGCAGCGGATCCGTGAGTGTTGTCAGTGGGACGAGGAGGTGACTGCTAGCTTGCGAGCCAAGACTGTAGCGAGATGGATGGCGGACCATCCACTGGAGTGCTTCCCTCCACTACACAGGATCACTAAGCGAGTGATGAGGGGGCCGAGGTCAGAACCCTTAACCCGGAGCATGAGGCGAGAAGGTGATCACATTCTTGACCAGCGGATAGAGGATGCCGGTCAGTACACGGGACATTCTTCAGAGGTTTAGAAGGAGACCTCAGAGGCCAGATCATGCAAAAGATCCAGCAGACTGTACAGACCGCCTTCTACCTCCACTACACCCATACCTATCGCATCCGTCACATCAAAGATGGTAGGGTGATGCTCATCCACAAGAATACTCCAGGGAGCCCGTGGCTGAACACGATAGGAGCAGCTCAGGACTGGGTGGCAGCAAGAGAGCAAACCCACCTCGACACAGACAATATTGATCGACCCAATCAACGTTGAGGTCAGGGCTGTCATCGACCACCAGCCTCTGCTTGGGATAGGTCCGCTCCCAGACTGGCTATGACAGAAGAAGAGTATGACTGCCCTCGACACCTACAGGGACAACGTGTGTCTCTGGAAATGTCTAGCAGTCCACTGAGGAGGGACAACTGATAGAAGTACAGCTCCTGCACGAGAGCTTGCCACACAGTTCTACGGCAAGACAGGGACAGTACCTGATGTCTGCAAGACCTCGCGTGATCAGCTGGACAAGGTAGAGCTCTTCGCCAAGATCGGGATTCGCGTGTATGAACCAACCGAAGAGGGCACCTGGCACTTGATCAGGCAAGCGGCTCACTACCGTGACACCATGACCATCGGAGTGTGGGACCATCATGCCTTCTACATCAAGAACATCTCCAAGCTGGCACATACACTAGTCTGCAGTCACTGTCAGCAGAGGTTTACAAAGGCATGCAATCTTCAACACCATGCTGAGCACTGTACATGCGGAAAAAACAACAATCATCTTGGCGAGAAGATTGAGGCGCCACAGTCTGCGTATGAGAAAGCCTTCTATCCACCCCAACCATCCAGTTCAATGGCTACTCATTGGATCGAGTATGAGGCGAGAAACAGAGGCATACACATACACCATGTACAGTGTGGGCACGGTGGCGAGCGTTGGATCAAGGGCGCTCCCGTAGATGGTTATGATCTGACCACCAACACCGTTTACCAGTTCCATGGCTGTTACTGTCACAGGTGCCCCCAACACCAGCGAGGTGAGGATGCCAAACAAAAATACTCTAAGACAGTCCTGAGAGACGAGAAGCTGAGAGCATCTGGATGCATGCTTGTGGTACAGTGGGAGTGCTATATAAAACGCTGTCCAAGCATCCATAAACGCGTTCGGACTGCCCCGTACCCACACTTCATAATTTATGACTTCGAAGCACTCCTAGATGGTATCAAGACTCATCCTACGGAGACTCTCACGATCGAGCGTACTCACATACCTATCTCTGTGTCAGTTGGCTGCTCCTTAGATGGCGCCACGAGTGAACCCACTCACCTCTGCAATCCTGACCCCAAAGAACTGATCAGAGAGTTCATGCTGGTGTTCCAACGGCAAGCATATCTAATCTGGACAAGGGTTAGGGCACAGTACATACCGACAGACCTGGACACGCTCCCAAAGTGACAGCAGCGACTGATCAACGAGTGGTGGGACCAAGTGCCTGTACTGGGGTTCAACTCTGGGTGGTATGACCTGAACCTCATCAAGAAGTACTTTGTCGATGAGCTGACTGACAGTACAGGTACAGTGAAAGTCGCCAAGAAGGCTAGTCAGACCATGTTCCTCATAACACCTGAGCTACGGTTTCTCGATGTGCTGAACTACCTCGGCCCAGGAGTCTCGTACTAGGTATGGGTCAATGCTTACGGGTGTACACAGCAGAAGATCTGGTTCCCGTATGAATGGTTTGACACACATGAGCAGCTCAGCTATCCAGGGCTTCCTGACTACTCATCATGGACATCTAAGCTCAAGGGTGGCTACCTCTTGACACGATCAGAGTGGGAACAGTGTAACCAGACATTCAGATACTACAAGAACCTGGATGTCTGTCCATTCATCGAAGCCCTAGAGCAGATGCAGGAGTTCTACACAGAACGAGAATTAGACATCCTCAATGATGCGGTGTCTCGCCCAGGTGAGTCCCTGCAGTACCTCCTACATGGAACCACTCAGTACATGCCAGATGTTAGCCTCTATTCACTGGGCAAGGAAGCCTACAAGATGCTGAAGGGTGCTGTTGTTGGAGGTTCCAGCATCGTGTTCACCGGATACCATGACGCCGGTGTGACTTGAATCCGCCAGAGTGAAAGTGTTTGCCAATGTCTAATCGGCTACGACGCAAATGCTCTGTACCTGTCAACGATGGCCAAAGGGATGTCATGTGGTAAGGAGACAGTGCGCCATTGGTCTGGTGCTAGTGGTGTAGCTAGCTTTAAGGAGGCTCTCCTAGCAGACAGCTGGTTTGGGTTTGCTGAGGTGGATATAGAGGTCCCCCCCCCCCAAGGCTCTGTGGGCAAAGTTCGAGGAAATGCCTCCTCTCTTCTATAACTGCGAGATCCCGGTAGAGGCAATCTCTTCTAAGATGCTGGCATATCTTGGGTGAACAGGGAGGAAGCGTCCCACCACCCAGAAGCTGGTCAGTGCCCTCTCTGGCAAGAAGCGGCTGTTGTACGCACCGACACTCAAGTGGTATATAACCCATGGTCTGGAGATCACTGCTGTATACCGCACCACAGACTATGAGGACAAGCGCCCATTCAGGTGGTTCATGGAGAATGTTACAGAGGCCCGCCGCTCGGGAGATGTAGATAAGAGCAAAGCACTCTTGGCAGATCACTTCAAACTCCTCGGCATCAGTGCCTACGGGGAGCTCATTGAGGCCCTTGAACGTCATAGCAACACCAGATTTATGAATGTTGAACGTGTGGTAGACAAGGCCTTGCATAGTGCATGGTTCGAAGATCCAGACGAGATCGGTGAGTCACACAAGCTCCAGAGTCGCAAGCCGAGAATCACCATTCGACGGCCCTTCCAGGTGGGGATAGCCATTTATGAGCTCGCGAAGCTGTGAATGCTGGAGTTCTACTACGACTTCCTCGATCACTACGTAGCTCGTGACAGCTTTGAGTACCTGCAAATGGACACTGACTCCGTGTATATCGCCATAGCAAGCTCCAACCTCTGAACTCGTTACCCTCATCCACCTGCAACAATTCCAGCCACTGGAGGGGATTTTCCGAAGCCTCGTAGACACCCTGGAATACCTGGGCCACCTGGCCAGCTGACTTGTCTGTGAGCCGTACTGCCGCCATGTACATGCTGGCGACATCGACGATGGTGAGGGCATACTTGTAGGTCTTACGACCAACCGAGTCGTGTGGAAGGAATAGAACACCTGCCTTATGAACGCTGTTCGGGACAGTTTCATCGAAATGGGCATGCCTGATGTGCCATGGACGAGGTCTGTATATCTGCCACATCGCCTGGTGGGTGAGCCACTGGCTAACTGTCTCCAATGTGAAGTTGTGGCCCTTGCGATGTGCAGCCTCGAGTAGTTGAGGGTGCTCATGGTAATATCCACCAGGCTGACAGTAGAGTTCCTCAAGAAAGACGGTTGATAAACTCCCGGATTTCATCACTGACATCCACTCCCATCCTGTCACGCACGGCCTGGGTGAACTCTAAACAGAGGAACAGATGGCCGTCATTCATTTGACCATCACTGAAGACCTCCTCAAACACCTCCGTACACTGGTGTCTAACCTCTGCTGGATCCTCACTGAACGGTAGTTTATTGACCAACCATCGGAAGTTAAGGGACTTGACCAGGTCGTACAGAGATGCCATCCTTATATAGTACAGCTTAAATGTTAGGTGGACCAGATGGCCGCGAGCGCCATGGCAACGTACGTAGCCAAGGACCTGCGACTCCGAAGAACGTACGTACTCCAGAGGCGATGGCTGGTATGGCTTCAGAAATCTTCTCCACACTATGGAGAGCATTGTTGGCAATCTTGCCGACCGTCTCACCAGCCTTCATTGTGAACAGAGCGATCAGAGCCCCAACTGCTACCAGCAGACCGATAGAACCTTTTACGTAAGTACGATAGATTCCTTTCGCTCTGTGTACTAGCTTGCGGGATTCAGGCTCTGCATCATCATACTCACCACCGACATCATAGTCTGCATCATAGTCCTCGTCATCTATATCCTCGACTGGATCTTCATAAGCCTCTGGTTCATACATCACACTGGGGATCCGTTGCTGGCGGCAGCTATATAGTAGCTTTAAACTGTAGTCTATAGCATGGCATCTGCAATCTTGAATGTGGGCGTGTTTGCCTTAGCGAACTGGGGACTCAGCTTCGCCTACAAGAAGGTGGCAGACGTCGAGCGTGAGCATCATAACCAGCGATGGAGAAGCTGTCTAAGGAGAAGTTTGAGTACACCAAAGCACTCGAGCACATGCGCCAGAGGGAGGCACGCTGACGACAACTCCGAGCTCAGGCCAACCAGAGCTACGAGTCTGTAAAGATATCTGAGCCAACGCTCGACTATGAAGCATCGACACGTCAGAAGACAGCATAGCTTATAGTAGTGGTGGCAGCTGCAGCTGTGACGAGAGGAGTCGTTCTCTATGCATACTCAAGCTGAATACCTGATGTGTTCGACATGCATACCTTAGCATAGCCAAAGTAAAGTACCGTCACATCTAATGAGCGAGTCCCAGCTATGAGGTTTTCGATGTTGAAGCTGAGCCGGTTGCCCTGATTAGGTGGGATGTCCCTGCCCCCGAGGTGGTGATGGCCCTCGAGTACCGACTCGAGGTCTACGATTCTACTGGTTAGTCGCAGAAGCGCATATGACTTAGTTCTCTGTCTGTAGAGTTGGCAATCAGCCAGCTCGTGTACCTCACCAAGAACCTTGGTCCCAGCAACCACAAGCTTGAAGTCGTCTAGCGTATCCACCTGCTGGATGACTCCTCCCTTCTGAACCAGGACCGCAACAGCGACACAGTCCGATACAACACGATGCAATGTCACCTCTACCCATTGGTTAGCTGTGGCTTGGACCTGCTGGTGTTCTCGCTCCACATGCGCGATCCACAGTTTGGAACCCATTTGCTTCTGCTCCTGGTCATTCTCGTCATACCAGACATGAAGTCTTGGAGCATTCATCATCACATCTGTGAGCTGCTTAGTGTACACCCGGAGGAACAGCCTATCCTGCATGGCAGCCGGATTCACGTGTGTGTTCTCGGGGAGGGTTAAGAGTGGAACTGCTATGGGCATCTCGACACATACCTGTAGTTCGAATTCCATGAACCCATCATTGCACCCCACAGCATAGCACCCCTTTCCCTTCACATAGAAGGTTGGTTCACGAGCCAGCGGACCTAGGACTCGGTACTCATCGTTCACATAGGTGGTGTCCACGGTGCTGTTGCTCTGCATGATCTCCCACCTGTTCAGAACCTGTGGGAGCTCTACCGTCCGTTCTCTTGTGCTCTGAAGCTTGAAATCGAGTGTCATGCTCTTGATCTCATGGATCTGTGCCGAGATTGCAAAGTTGATGTACTTCCCAGCAGCGGACAACGGGTTCTCATCATGTATACTGGGTCGAATGACCACCAGGTGGTCCTTCCGATGATCAGTGCAGTGTGATGTCGTGGGATCAATGATCACATCTGGATGTTGCACATACTGCAGCATGTTTATGGTCTGGGTATATAGAGGTTTTAAACAGCTGCCATGTTTGGTAACGTCCTCCAGCAGATTGTCTATATGCAGCAGGACAAATCGACATGACAGTCACTATGACAGCCATGGCGCGCACTGTTCCACTGTGACAGGGTCCGAGGACTGCTTCGTGACATCAACATTATCCACGAGTGAGCCAGGGTCACACCTCTATCTGATGCGGAGATACTGGCTGCCATAGAGGAAGGAGCACCAACTCGTAGTACACATGAACTCCTGACTCGGATACTCCAACGGAAGTTTGACAGTATCCAGGGCAGGGAACTCAAACTACCTGTGGCCCAAACAAACAGTCCTGTTATTCTAGCTCTCCAAAGGGCGAGGGTCGAACCCAAAGATCTACTAATGGTCGGGAAGTGGGAAGCCGTATTTAGCCTCTAGTCTGGAGCGAGATATACTGGATAGCCTCCAGTCTGGAGAAAATAACTACTTCAGGGAGGAGGTCAGTGCTGCTGTAGTGGAGAGCCATGACACCGGTCATGCAGAAGGTACTCAGGAGTGGCTCACTGTTGGCTGCAAGGAGGCTGTTGACCACATCTTCAATGAAAGAGGGCGCAAGAGATTGGCCAGTATTGTGCCAGCATTTATGAAATTCCCAGATAACTACCAGGACTACCTTATCAAATCCACTCGCAGGCACGATACTAGTCACGCATGGCTAAAGTGGGTATTCCGTGAGAAGTTCCAGAAGAAGAGAGTCCCACACTCTGACCCTCAGTGGGAGGAGTTTAAGCAACAGTTTAAGCGACAGTTTCAGCAACAGGCTTCTGACGAAACTGACGAAGTTCCTCACGCTTCCGACGAAGTTCCTCAAGCATCTGACGAAGTAGCGGAGACCACGGACGAAGTTCCTCGGCCTTCTGATGAATGATAACAAAGTTCCAGCAGCTGTGACAGTCTGTCAGCGATGATACATAGAGCAGGTTATTTTCCTGGCTGGATTCAGCTTGTAGATGAAGGTCTGCACCTTCTCCAGAGATGGTTTGAAGTGTGACAGCTCACCTGCCACCTTGTTGCTGAAGATGAAGCGGCACAGATCAGCTGCCCTCTGTACACCTGCGATAAAGTCCCCTTTGGTCTCCTTGAGGGTTAGGCTGTCGTATATGGTCTCGAGCAGGGCACATCCATGCTTGGAGCTGAAGTATAGCAACCGGGCATTGTAGCGGATGTCCGGTGAGATCTCGCGGGTGTACTTCTAAAGAGGATGAAGACAGTTATCTTTGTGTGCCGGATGAGCCTGGTGATGTTGCGTACGTGACTGTCTTCTGGTCCATTGCAGGGTAATCGATAACTAGAACAAGTGGGTCTGTCAGTCAGGCTGCCAGCAGCTTCTCCATCGGTGCTGGCAGGTTCTGTGTCTTGGTGATTGGGCCATTGTACCATTGCTCATTACTGTCAACCACCTCACCAGAAGGATGTATTGAGCGTGTAGATGTTCGGACAGGAGAGCCCACAGCAAGATGTTTTTCTGTGTCCTGATGGGGCAATGATCAGCACCACCTGGCCAGCATTGGCCGGCCTACTGTCGAATGGTACAGACATGCATGTGGAGGATGGCTAGCACTTGGTCGGCGGTAGCCTCGTCTATATCTGGGAGACTAAATGGCAGTACTTCCTGCACCAGCTCTTTCGCCTGCACCAGCTCTTTCGCCTGCAGGGCAGGGAATCCTGCACCTCCGGTGGATACGAAGGATGCGATGGAGGCATCACGCATGAAATCCCAGCAGCAGCTGAGAAGATAGCATAGAGGGCCTGTGTCAGCACCCACAGTGTCTAGTACATCCAGTATCTGTATGATACATGCAAGGGAAGCCATGACTATCCTGTGGTCTTAAACAGCAAACCAAAAACCCTGACTTCTTCACCTCTGGTAGCTGGAGGCTGGCAGTAGCACTTTTTTGCCACCAATAGTGATATTGCTCAGGCCGATGGTGCCTATCTTGAGATTCTCTCCATCCTGTTGGAATGAGCTCCGCGATTTCAGAAGATCCTTAACCAGGACCTGTGCAAAGGACTCAGCCATAACCTCGATGGCTCCAGCCTCATCTACTCCGAGTATACCTCGCATCGTCGCGCTCTCCTTGATGCCCATCCTCTTGTATACAGGCTTGGCCTTGTTAATGGCCGATTGTCCTGCTGTATCAGTGTTCCCGATGAGATCTCGGGCTGGAATAGTACCTCGGATCTCCTGTGGGTCTCCCTTCTCATCGAAGTCTAGGAAGGAGATAGGGGCAACAGTGTCCTCTGAACCGAGGCGTGCCTCGCCCAAGTGAGCAAGATCGCCCAGCTCTTTGCTTTCTAGGTCTGTGAGTGACAGAGCCATAGTGCTATATACAGACGGCTTAAACCTCCTACTAGCCATAGAATGCGGCCTCCATTAGTGTAATAGGTTCACCCATGATGTTGACTGCGGCAGTGTAGGAGGCACCACTGATGGCGATCTTTGGGGTGAGTTATTCCGAGACAGTGCTCGGCCACCCCACTCACCACTGTAGCGAGGATAGCTGCCTTGGCGGCAGGAAGAACCTCATTTCCACCTGTCATCTTCACCACAGCCACATTCACCGCCACGTTGCTGGCGACATGGACTGCCAGTTTTGCTTTGGTCAGTAATTTCTGTGTCGTGGTTCACAGCAGGTTCTCCACCTTCTGAAAACTTGCCCGGCTCTCGGGCAGTTGTTCATGATCTGTACCGTTGACGTCATTCTTTAAGCACTGAGTATACAATGCGTTTAAACATCAGCGTTCCCTGTCGAGAGAGCTAATAAGATCTTCCCAGTCTGCATCTGCCAGGTGTCTGGGTTGGTACTCAGGAATATTCATCTCTCTATTGAGACATCTTAACCATGTCCGGGCTCATGCTATGTGAGAAGTACTATGATGTCTTCCGGAGGGACTTGAAGGACTACAAGGAGAAGACACCAGATGAGCTCGCTCAGCTCTCTGGTGCTGAGCTGACAGAGGAGCTGACAGCTGTGAAGCTCTATCTTGGTAAGGGACAGATCTGCTTCCTCGAATACCTTATCATGGGCGGGAGTATAGTTGAGCAGCTCCTGAGAGCTAAAGGTTTCTACAAGAATCGGGAGTATCTGTCAGATGTGTTCCAGCAGTTGTAGACCGCCATGGCCTCACCTGACTCAGAACTGAACAAGGCTCTGCGATACTACAAGCTGGAAAAAGGATGCGCTGCGGAACCATCCAGCCCCTGGATATGCATGTTGGCAGCGTGTATTGGGGCTGTAGGGCATGCCAAGCTGGTTCAGTGTCTCACCGTGCTCCCCACTGCTACTGTAGAGAGTAAAGATATTCTTACAGCTGATTTGCTAGCGGCGGGGTAGACTGATCCCGAGCACCACGATAGCTAGGCCTGACACCACACAGAGCTACCACAGGAAGCGCTGTCATGTCGACTGGCTGCAGTGTCGAGGTAAGAACGCCTTTATGTGGCGCTGCCATGGGAAGCATCATGTCGACTGGCTGCAGTGTCAGGGTCGGAACGACTGAATGTGCTGCCATGGCCATACTCCGCGTAGGTGTGTTGATATCAGTGTTGAAGCTGAAGTGGACACCGGGGGAACTCCCCTCGTCCATCATGTTGTTATAGCCCCTGACTTTGAGGTCCTCTATGTTCACGAGCATGTTGCTCGGAATCAACCGTAGGTGTGGTGAAATAGCAAAGTCAAGTTTGCGATGGGCCTGCTGCAACTCCTGCTGGAACTTAGCAATAAGACTACTCCGGTCTGCCACGATGATCATATCCTCAACGAGACTGATGAACATAGCCTGGACCACTGCTCTGCTGACACCATCTATGGAATGACGCAGCTTGGTCTGTGCTGTAAGGAGGCAGTAGCACACTGCTTTCAGGGACTGGTTGATCCGAATGATTCCTGCTGGTGTGAGGCCTGAGGTGGTGAGTGGGACAAAGTACGTCCACTCATCTGGATAGTCCTGCCGCAAGCCAGTGATGTGCATATTTTGCACCAGCGCTCCACGGTCGGAGTCTGGATCGAATGAGAATGTTCGCTGTCTTCCGATGGCCTACTCATTGGGGTGTTCAATAAGGGAATCCTGAGTAGTCACATCTCGGTTCACCATTCATGACCCATTAGACCGCTGTTGTCACCACTATGCCACCGATAGTCTGGGTGAGCACTGAAATCTCCCTGTAGTCTGCTGGCCGCTGAGACGCAAACCCTGCATCACCTGCAGAATCTGCTCACGAGTCATAGAAGGGTTCATTTTGGAGAGAGTGGCGAAATGTGTCAGCTTTTTAGTGTCGAGACAGACGTCTCCTAGAAAGTGGTCATTCAGCCCTGTCGGGTGCCAGTAGCTTTCTGAGATGTGACATCTGGAACTTCACCGTATGTCCAAGATAGTAGGTCCGCTGCTGCTGGATGGCTTTCTTACTCTTACACTTCTGCGCCATCTCCTCTTCCCACTGTATGACATCTGGCCCATCCTCATCTGCGAAGACACCTGGCTCATCGTCGTATGTGAAGACATCTGGCTCATCGTCATATGTGAAGACATCTAGCTCATCATCGTCTGTCAAGACTCATGCGTCCAGCTTACTCCCCTCCAGGAGGGCCTGCCAGTATTTGGAACCTTCACTATTCCGTCGCCTCCCTTGCCATGCTGGCAGCCTGTTGATACCAGCTCTCCCACTGTAGTCGCTCTCCTTCTTGTTGACAGATCTGTTTGCTGTGCGAGCATCTGTGCGGCCTTTGGGCAACCCTCTATCAGGTTCATCATCTCGGCAAAGGTCAGATATTCCTGGTGTGATATCATGTTGTCGTCAGGTCAAGGAGTAATAATGGTGCAAAACTCTAAATGGGCATCCGATATCCCATCCGTGCTGGCATATATGTTAATGGAGGGGCTGTCAAACAGGTAATTTACAGGTGTGAACAGGCTAGGACTGATAGCTTTCCATAGGTTGCTGTTGGCGCCTGGGCGATACTCTATCACCTTCCGACTGACTTCTACCAGTGAGCTGCTGTGTGCACTGGCCAGAGGTTGATGTAGCACATCGGCGTGTATGTATGTTGTGCCCGGCTGTGGCACCTCGAAGAGGACCCATTCTACATGGTACTGTACAACCTGTCTCCCCTCTAGCGAGGGTGCGATTATGTTCTCACCACTGGAGAGCAGCAGTCAGACAATCGGCATGGTTATATCTCCTGTTTAAACCCTTCCTATAGCATGCTATGGAACCCATATTTGCTCACTCGACTGGTCGTGCTGACCTGGCAGATGTGTACGCAGTTGATGCTGCCAAGGTAGAAGAGAGCGCTGGCAAGTCATTCACCCTACAGTACGAAGCAAACTCAAAGGCATTCTCCCTCCACCCCGTTGGTGGTGATGGGGTGGAACTGCTCACAGACCTCAAGGATGTGTCGGAGGAGTGCCTGGCTCACAACATAGATGGCCACAAGATCGTGTTTTGGTACGATTTCCTGAAGAGGAAGTACATCCTCGAGCCGTTGATTGAGGTCTCAGATACAGAGGTGGCAGACACCAACACCCTAAATCGCGACCTCGGCTTTCAACTGGTCAAACCCTATTCGAGCAATGCTCCGCCGATGACACATGAAGGCCTGCTATTGATCGTGCCAAAAAACCTGCAGTTCATGTTTGAGAGGAATGAAGTGTGGTACCGCGCTGGGACCTGGTTGTGACTGGCAAACATGGTTGCCACTATATAGGCCTCCTGTAGTCATTGACATAGAGGTTACTCCCCTCTCCACTGTTGAATACAGGGATGGGACAGTTCGAAAGCTCTACAATCATCCTTCCTCACCTAGATAGGTCAAGGTGTCTCCCTGATGAGGGTGGGTCACTGGATCGGGGTTACAGGCGGAAAGATCCTGCTGCGTCATCCATTCGATGGACCAGAAGAAGCTGTTAACCTCCATGAGGGCATCCTATGGGTAGATGGTGTGTCACATGTCTTCAAAGCCAAGGGTGCTGTTAAACTGCTTCAGCGAGTCAGACTCACTAGCCTGCAAACGACTCATATAGTCCTAGAGCTACGTTTCTTAGCTGGCGGCATAGTGAAGCAGCTAGGCCTGCCCTTGAGGGGATGAAGATCACTATCGATCCGACAGACACCAACACTCATGATGCAATGAAAGTTGACATTAGTTTAGCCGAACTGAAGAAGGCTGTCCACCGATTGAAGAAGAAGAAATCTCCCGGGCCAGATGGCATTATGAATGAAATGATCCAACACCTTGGTAATGCATCTCTCCGCAAGTTGCTAGACATCTTTAATCTCAGTTGGACCAATGGAGAGGTCCTCAGTGCTGGAAAGAAGCCAGAATGACTCCTATTCAGAAAAAAGGGAAGAACAAGACGAAAGTTCTGAGCTACCACCCTATCAGTCTTACAAGCTGCATATGCAAGACCATGGAGTGCATCATCAACCAGCGGTTGCAGTGGTACCTGGAGTCGGAGAACATTATAGTTTCAGAGCAGGCCGGCTACAGAAGATACAGGAGCACAGAAGATCAAACAACACATCTTGTACAGGTCATAGAGGACACTTTTCAAGCCAAGAAGGTGATGCTAGCTCCCTTTATCGATCTGCAGAAGGCATTTGACAAGGTGTGGGAGGATGACCTCCTCGTGAAGCTCCAGCGTACAGGCATCGGTGGCAACATGTTCCAATGGACCAAGTCATATCTACACAATCGCAGAGCTAGGGTGCCGGTGGATGGACAATCTGGACAGAATGTATTGCTCAGACAAGGGGTGCCACAAGGCTGAGTATTATCACCAACTCTGTTCATACTCTTCATTAATGACATTGTAGCAGAGCTGCCCAATGGGATCCAAGCAGCCCTCTATGCAGATGACCTCGTACTCTTGTGCACCGAGGAGTACACAACGACTGCCACGTACAGAATGCTGCTCGCCTTGGGCAGAATTAAAGCTTGGGCCAATCGCTGGTGTATTACCATCAACAAAGAAAAATCATCAGCCTTGCTATTCTCACTGTCCACCAAAACCAAGGTTGGCAATCTGACACTGGGCGGTACTCCACTCGAGTACGAGGACCATCAGACATACCTGGGAGTCACCTATGACAGAAGATTAACATGGAAGGAGCACATCCAGAACGCAGAGGCAAAGGCCAGAAGAAAGCTAAACATCATGAGGAAGCTGGCAGGAACAAAGTGGGGTGCCAATGAAAGGATCCTCAAGACCATCTACCTAGGTGCCGTACGACCAGACCTTGAGTATGGATCCAGCTCATGGATGACAGCAGCTAAATCT